>OVBE01010699.1:0-14769 GCA_900406425.1 Iberis pinnata
GTTTTTGTAAGTAATTTTCTTTTCAAGCAATAATTTTTACCTTTGTCCTTGGATATTCTCAGTAAATTAATTTTATAATTAGTTTACTAATGTATTGTAATTTTGTATTATTTGTTCAATTTTTTTTTTTGAATATGCTAATTTTGAGAGTTGGGCATTCCAATTTACAGTTTGATTTTTTGGTTTTCCAATTTTTTGGTTTTCCAATTTTTTGGAAACCAAAACCATTCGATTAAAGTCTGTTATTATTTGATTTTAACGGTTTTTAAATTTTAAGAACATAAAAAATTGTAAGAAAAATCAGTTTGGTTTCATTTGGTTTCATTTTGTGTTTTCTTTTTGGGTGAAATAAAAGGCAATTCAACCAATACTAAATAAAAATGTGCATACGAAAATAATAAAAAAATGAAAAAATTTCAAAAAAAAATCTAAATATCCAAATCAAATCTATTAAAATTTAAGCTAGGTAAAAAATTTTGAGAAAAAATTCTATATCATCATCATCCGTGTAAGAATCATGAATATATGTGTTATGTGTATGTGAACTTAACTGATTTTTCTTACATTATAATTCTAACTAATTTTTTTATAAAGTTAATTCAAAAACCAAAAAAACTAAATGATTCGGTTCGGTTTTTTAGTTGCGGTTTATTTTGTCCAACCCTACTAATTTTGGAAATATATATGATTTTTTAAATTAGTTAATATACTCACTTCCTTTTTTATTATAAAAATTATTCACTCTTTACTTTTTATATATAATTGCATTCTCTTCTCTTTCAAGTGTTGGTTGAAAAAAGAAGTGTAAAAAAATTAATTTTTAGTCAATTGAATAATATAATTTGTGATTATTATTTCTATATTTATATATATATACCCGCTTTTAATGTGTATGGTGTTTCATGGTTAAAAATATTGTTTCAACAACTTTTATTCGTTGGAGACTGGGTTAAAGAAAATATGATATATACGTATGGTATGCAAGATGACAGGAAATGTATCTATTAACCTTTGACATTTTCTTTATTTTACTTAATATAAAATTAAGAAAATCTGTAATAGGTTTGGAGATCTGAAACTTCAAAATCCAAACAAAGTTTTCACACAAATGTTTTAGTTGAACTCAAAAAACTTCAAATTTTCATTTTTCAGGAAATTTTCAAATTTTCACCTTAGCAGATTGATTAACAGCTTTTTTTCATCCACTTGAGTTACTCATCCAACCCAAACGAATACCTCAGCACCACAGTCCTATAGCATTTATTGTTTTAAAGCATAAATTTTGATAGATCACCATCTATAGTTTCCGTCTGACCATCTGTGATGATAAAAGGAAGAGTAATAGCATATCAATGCCAAAAGATGTAAGAATGATATTGTCTGCTACTTAGAGACGAGACAATTAGACCTGTAAAACTTAGGTGGAGTTGACTCTGGGATAATTTCATCATCATTGACAACTTTCTTTCCGATTGGAGAAAAACCACCAAAGAAGACTCAAAACGCACCAGCATCTGATTTTGTTTCTAGTTTTCCATCATCTATTATGCAACATAGATAAGTTTCTCATATTTGAATTGTAAAAGCCATAAGCATTAAAACAATGTTTGATGACTCGAGGATGCAATGCAGCTTACCAACAATAGTAACATCACAAGTTCCTTCAAAATACTTGTCTTTCCAATACTGAAAGACTTCCAAAGCTTTAGTTCTCTCCTGAATGTTTGAATTTGCACCACTAAAATGATATATCTTTTTCCTCTTTGTCCAAGATAAATATGTCACCATGATTCAGAGAAGAACATACAAAAAGAACCTACAAAAAACATAAGAAAAAGTTAATGTACAATAGCGATCAGTCAGTGTTCTGACCCCGAAGAAGAGAGTACAATAGTTAAACCTGCTTCAAACGGATTGCAAGTTTTCCTTTGCAGCCTTGCAGGTATAAAACCACGTCTCATACACCTCTTCTTTAGGTGTTTTGAAACCATAAGCAACGCCACCCTCTAATAGTATCACACACTGCTTGAAGTAAGACAAGAATTTGTCAGATTCATGACCTTGAAATTTCGTGGTATTGGACAGTACGACCTCTAAGAACTGCATTGAATTTAACTATTTTTATAGCTGCTATTCCATATTCATCCTTGCTTGTATGTTTACCAATCCCTAAATGTATATCAAACAAATAAGCACCACCGCCTTTATTATGCGTTGTCTGCAAAATATAAAAGTTAAGTAGATACACAGAAGGCACATTTTTTAAAATAACAAAGGTATATTTTTCTCCAAAACCTGCAAGACAATGTAAGTGTCTCCCATATAAAATTTTCCATGTTCAGATTTTAGCACCAGAACGGCCTTGAAATTATGGATTCTCCAGATAGTCCCTCTAAAATAAATTGAATCAAGTTCAGCTTCATCATACAGTCAAAAGACTCAAAATATTGAAGAAAAATTTCTCTTCAGCTATATATCTAACACTATTATTAAAGCAATGATGAAAGGGTATGGTTTATACCCAACTTCTTGAAATGCAGGATCCAACATTTTTGTTCCAAACATTTTTTTTGAACAATCAAATCTTCTTTTCTTTGAGTGAGAATTATATAAAAACTAACCTTGATTTTGTAAAGCACACTAACCTTTTGCCTTGGTATTGATAGGGTCAACTTTTGAAATCACGTCAAATCCATACCCTTTTCAAAGACCACCGCCACCACCGCTGGATATGTTCTAGTCATTGAAACGTAGGAGTAGCAAATCAACATACCAAGTGTGGCAAGAACAACGTGACAATAAATGAGGATAAAAGATAGAAACCCAACATACTTATACTATCAAAGAATTAATGAAAGGGTTTATCAAATAAACAAAATACAATGAGATTTAGCATAAACAATTATAAAGACACTTGTGCTGAGATCTGATGAGAGAAGAGTTAGTAAGAAATCTCAAAGAAATTCATTAGTCAGAATATAACTCCAGTATCTCCGGTCATCGATTT
The DNA here is from genome assembly GCA_900406425.1 of Iberis pinnata. NCBI lineage: Eukaryota > Viridiplantae > Streptophyta > Magnoliopsida > Brassicales > Brassicaceae > Iberis > Iberis pinnata. Next base: position 3,008 of record OVBE01010699.1, read on the forward strand.
CGGTGATCGTTAACTCCTTTGTTGTGATATGCATAAGGAGAGACCACCGGTTCGTTTATATAACCAAGCTTTCTGCAGAACAATATCTAAAAACCCAGTCCAGAATATAAACTTTCTTCTATAATTTTCCATTGAAAATACCGAAAGAGAGGATCTTTTCAATTCTGGAAGGGGATATTTGTATCTTGTATTTTTTTTTTCGGAGAGTACCGTTGATGCGGATCTTACAGATACCCAAAATTCTTATGAAAATTCTAAATTTTCCCAAAAAGCAAGATAAATCTAAAAGGGTAAAGAGGCAGACCTTGGTGCCTTCGTCGTACGAATCAACCTGAGAGAGAAAATTTCTTTTTCATAATTGTTCTATCTATCAAAGATTTTCTCGACAATCGATTTATAGTATGAAATATATATATATATATATATAATTAAATCAAAGGTATAAACTTTGGATTGTGTTTTATATCTTCATGAGATTCTCTCGGAAAAGTGCTATAATGAACTCCAAGAAGAGAATGTTGACAGTCATTCTTTTATGACTCTTCAACTAATAAAGATTAAAGGAACACGTAATAAAAAAATGCGCTTAAGCGTAAAATTTTTTTTAGCTGAGTTGTCAATAGAAGAGAAGCTGATGTGTCAGATTATTGTGAGACACAAAGCTTCTTTTTATATAATAGATTTGTGTTTTTAATTAATTATTTAATTAAATATTCGCAATTAAATTAAAGATACTTGACACATTGATTTCAGTATATTCGTATTTCTATAAATATGCTCAAATAAAAATATAAATTTTACATATATGTGTGTTCCAAGTTATTTTCGAATATATGTAAAATTAACTTTTTTAATATTAATTGAATTCCAAAATATAATTCACATATGGGAAACGTGAATTAAAGAAAAAGAGGGAAAAAAAGGAAAGTATTTTTATTTATGGAAAGAGACCCAAAAGGATAATATGATTTTTTTTTTTTCATGAAACACAATAATAAAAAAACAATTAAAGAACCGCTGGTCATCCATATCGGTAAACAAAGTCTAACAAATACAAAAAATCAGTTGTGCTTTCTTGCTGCACGGGTTAGAAAGTCCGCGAAAAACATAATATGTTTTGAATATTGAAAATTTACAGGTAAACAATATTTTCAAATAATTTTTTTGCTCGGTTAAAAATATAATGCTTTAAGAAATAAAATATAATACTCTAATAAGAAAAGGATTATAAATATTCACACACAAATACTATTAATGATAATCTTATTTAGCCAAATCAATATTTTAAAATTGGACCGGCAACCGAACCGGAATTTTTTTTTGGATCATAGATCAATATGGTCCAATCGGGTTTGATTTTTTTATTAAAAAAAATTATTTTTATATATTTACAATTAGCAATGAAATAAAACCAAAATTCTTTTACTAATTTAATCCAGACAAATAAAAATAGTCTAAATCGTCAATTAACAATATGTAAAAAGACATAATATATCATATATGTCACAAAAGATATATGAAATATTAAATTGTGTTTTCATACATTATACATTTACAAAAATCTAAACGTTAAACGTATTATTATACATTCATACATTTACCCAATATATATCACAAAAAACATAAAATGTTAAATTATATTTTCATACATTATATATACAGAAAAAGATTGTTATAAAAAAATTAAACTGAACCCGGGTTGAACCAACCCGGGTATACATCCGGTTCAACCACACCTCGGGTATACCTTCGGCTCAACCACAACCTGAATATACCTCCGGTTCATGGTCGAACTTGGTTCGTCCGCGAGTCCAGTTTGGTATTAAAAACACTGAGACAAAGCAATACAATCCTAAGTTTTGAAACCTCCTCGATCTAATTACCACCCAACTGATCCTAAAAAATGAACAACAAAGATGCTTAGATTGTGTAGGTATGAGTTAAAGAAATTAGAAAGGGAAGGAGACAAAAAAAAAAGTGTACCTTCATGTCAGAAGTCTATAGGGTCAGATTCTTATGGAGAAATTGCATTATTAGTGTGTCATTTTTGTATCATTCTTCCCAAAAATGTGTAGCTCAGCCTCATCAAAGGCCCATTTGAAAAATAATTGAGGGACGAAAATGACAACTACTACATTTTTTTGTCATCTTCATTATATTATGTTCGCTTATTCCACTTAGCCTAATAAGTGAATTTAATATAACCAGTGATTCATTTTAGAGAAATTCCAAAAATACCACACACTCCCAAAAATTCCAAACATACCACACATTCTCAAATGTTCAAAAAATACCACAAACATAATAAATGATTTTTAAGAACTTAAAATTTAAAATTTTGAGTTTGGATTCACTAAATAGAGTATATGGTTTAGTTTTAAAGGGGATAAGATTNATAAGATTTAGTTTTGGAGTTTTATAGTTTAAATTTAAAGTTTTAAAGCTATTTCAAATTTTGTGGTATTTTTGAAAAAACACGTGATATTTTGGAATTTTTGGAAATGTGGTACTTTTAGAATAAACCTAGTTTTTGGTGGTATTTTTGAGAATTTCCGTTCAGAGATTATTTTAATTTTGTATTATTTTTTTACTGTTATTATGGTATACATAGAGAAAGAAACAATACATGTCCCCAATTAGACAAAAATAACTTTGTAACAACTACTACAATACAAACTACAAATGAGAAACCACCAAATATAATCTGAGAACTGACCATAAACAGAGTAACAAAGGTCATGGAAATGTCTGGTTCGAATTTGCCATTCCACAAGATATAGATAAACATAAAGAGAAACCAATGAGAAGAGGATAATGTTAACTTTACTCAAGAAGCTATTATTCCTCGAACTCATGCATATGATCTAGAAGATAGTTTGCAGCCAATTCTTCGTTCTTGTTACATGCAAAGAACACTTCCAATACCAATGATCTCTCGAATCCCATCGCTTCTAGCTGTAAATTTTGTAATCAATGTGAAACCTAACTGATCAATCATAGAGTGATACAGACTTTTTCCTATTTCAGAGAAAGATCAAAATTCTAAAAGTGAAAGACAAGGAACAGACCCGTTCGATTGCTTCCCGTTCCTCAGGTGTGACTTGGATTGCCTGTGGCTGTGGCATTCCAGCCGCCAATTGGCCAAGGAGGTTGCCACTGCGTTATACAATGAACAAATTAGTCGACAAAGTTTCGGTTTTGGTATGTGTTGTTATACATATGAATCATAATCATGAATGATCTTACACACCTTTCTCCTCCTTCAACAGGTTCATTGATTAAACGTAAGAAATCTGCTTGATGATCTTGAATTAACCGCATCAAATTTGGGTTTTGCTTTCCTAGTTCCTGAAGCATAGGCTGCACAAAACACATCACATCGGCGAGATCATTTTAAGCTACATCAAATGACTGTACCCAGTAAAAGCTGAAGATTATTCTAGGCAATGGATCAACATACCTGCAGAACTTGAGGGTTTGCTTGGACCATTGCTCGAAGAGCTTGGAACTAATATACACCAGAATAACAATATTACGCGTAAATGTCTGATTTTCTTTTTGTAAGGAAGTATAAGATATTAACAGGTTTATACCTGCTGGCTGTTCCGCAGGAAGTCGAGTGTTCCGGCTCCGGGATTTGCTCCAACATTTGGCAAGCCCTGTCAATGATGAAAGAGTTGAAGTTAGAAACTCACGTATTCATGATCAAGAGTATTAAATGAACCAAGTAGGCTTTCTATCTCAAGCTATATAACCTGTGGGAAGAGATCTAAGGGATTTGAATTAGGACCACTTGCAGGTGCTGCTGCAGGTTGTTGAGTCTGTCCTGGAGGATTTGCTGGCTGTCCACCACTAGCTGGGGCACGGGGAGGTACTGGAACTTCAGGTTGCTCAGGGATCCCCTAAAACGTAAGAAGTACATTCTTTCAATTTAGTGAGAAATGGAAATAATAGCCTATAATAGTTCTAAGGAAGTAGATTATAAGCATAGACCGCATAGTGATTAGAGACCAAAATCTTCCTCTTACACAAAGCTGCATGAGGGGAATAGAGATCTAAAGAAAATTCAAGAGATCATAATTGAACTCACAGAGTAAAGATATTCCACAGCTCTTTCAGGGTTGTTAAATGCAGCACGGAGTGCACGGGCGACAGTATCACGATCCCATGTTCCTCCACCCATGTCAAGAATCTGCTGAATCGTACTCTCTAAATTACTTCCAGCAGCTAGATTTGATGCTGCTTGTCCATAAATATCACCTTGACTTCTATCTCAACCAAAAATAAAAGTAAGTCAATTTTTTAGTCTAGCAGAAGATTCAGATATCAAAGATACTAACGCTGCAGGAGCTGAGTCTGTTGGTGCAGGAGTGACTGCTGGTACTGTAGCAGGTACTGGTTCGGGTACAGATGCAGTCACAGGTTCAGTTGCAGCAACAGGAGTCGGTGCAGGTGTTGGCACAGGTTCAGCCGGTCTGCACAGATTTAGAAGGGCAATAAAATTGAAAATTAGCTTATAGTATTAAATGGAATCGCATTTGCCATTTTCTTCACAAAATTCCGAAAAATCTCCAAACAGAAAATAGATGTCTCTTAAGCTCACATTGTTATAGAAGCTGGAGTTTGAGGGGAACTTGAAGGCTGTGGTGTAGAGGGAGGCATCGACCTGGCCTAAACCAACACCAAAGTTGGATCATCAACATTCAACAAACACGAAGATACGTTTAGTAAAAGAATCTCAACCTTAATGATAATTCTTTAACAACAGAACCAACTCACCTGCACTGTAGGAGCAGCAGATGCGCTAGATGATCCAGTTGAGGCAGGTTTAGTCTACGTGTTTAGAGCATAGATCAGGACCGAGTAATCAAACAGCTATACGAAAAGGTCAACATAAAGATTCAAAACGAACCTTGGTCATCATAATGACGATAAAACTGTTTTCAGCAACTTTACTCTCCTCAATTGTGGACTCATCTTTAAGCACTTTCCCTTGGTAAATAAGCATTAACTTCGAAGCAGGATATACATCTGCTCCCTGTACAGTCTCTATGTTCTTCTTCACATCAGAAACCTAACGAATGTAAATTACAAAGATCACTAAATTTTATCATTCCTCTTTAGAGACCTCTAATTAGCAGGAACTAACTCTCAGATCAACAGAAGAATCCAATCCTATCAATTAACACTAACATAGTTACGAAACTACATGAAGAAATCTTCCATACCGAATCCTCAGGTTTTACTTGGATCTCGAAGTGAGTTCCCTTCAGAGTTTTCACAAACACCTTCATCTTCTATCCAACTGCGAAACTCCGGTTCAAGTGAACGATCTCTCCGACGAAATCGCGCTGGGATCGATCGTCGCCGGCGATAACTTCGGAGGATTTAGAAAAGCGAGTAGGTATGCGAAAGAAGAAGAATCGGCCCTTATCCGTGCGTGTCTTGAACTTTCTACTGTGCTTGCTAATTAACCAATAATATTTTGCCACGTTGTCATGTTGTATAAAGAATAGGCCCAAGATACTCTTTAATGTAAAAGATAGGCCCAAAATAACATTTACATTTACTAAATTATATTGATATTAAATCATGATTGGTTAAAAGATATAACTTTCTCTATAACTTTTCATATATTTTTATAGTGACTTATTTTAATAAGTTTAACCTTCTTATGAGTGTTATAAATCTACTAAATGTTCAAAAAATCACTAGACGATATTTAAGCGTTTGATAAAGATATAGCGTTTAAACAGATTAATCGGAGTATAGTCAGTATTTGGATGTTAATAAATTATTTTCAATATTTTATGTTATTATATTTTAATTTAAAATTTTCATAAAGAAAATAATACAAAATGAATTGTTTTATTCCAAATCTAAATATAACTCAATACTAAAAAGTTAAAATCCGTATATTATGAGTATTTAAGAAACAACATATTCATATAGCTTTGTATAAATATGTTATTAAAATAAAATTATTGTTTGATAGATTGAATACGAATTGAAAAATATAAATGGTATATTTATAATAAAAATTAAAGATAAAAACAAAAAAATTCCAATTATATTTTATATATGAAATATGAAGTTACCTCATAAAAAAATATTTGTATATGTATAAATGTTATAATCAAGACTGATAATTATTTAGAAAATTAAAAGTTATGATAATCAAAACTGATAATTATTTAGAAAAAAAAATTAAAGACGATAGCGGATGACTCATGATGATAACAAAGAAAATATACATTTTTGAATAAAAAAAATAATCAAAATCAATAAAAAATCGAATTAAAATTCAAAATCATAATTTAATACTTAAAAAGTCAAAACTAGCAATTAAAAAAAATTAAATAAATAGTTAAACGTTAACCAGACTGATTAGACCGATTTTGACCAATTTATGTCAGACATAAAAATATGGGTTGTATTACTGATTTAAAACACCGATTATATTAAATCGCATGAAAAAAATTAGTGATCAAAGTGCTTTTAGTCATTTTTGAACATTTATTATTATGTAAATAAATTTGTACAAACTCTATTGTTTTAGCCACAAAGGGGAAAAAAAGAAAAAAAAAAGGCAAATTATCGATTCAGCTTGGTGATGATTAGAGCCGATCCAAGCCAAACAGAGCCAGGCCGGTTAAAACTTCTGAAGGTAAAGTCCAAAACAGATCTCAGACGAGCATAAGCTTAGTCTTACACGTACTCCTCCTCCTGACACGTGGCAAAGACACCAATTCTTCTCTTCTTCACAGGAACCACGTGATTCGCACGTGAACTCGACTCAATCCCTAAAGTTAACTCAAGCTTAACCTCGCCGGAAAATGTCATAACCTCCGACGCCTTACTCTCTCCTTCAGACTGGTGACTCAACGACGACTCATGACTAACCTCGCCAGCAGAGATCCGCTTAGCACGGCGAGTTTTCACTATTGAAGTCTCTTCCTTAGAGATATGTCGAATATCGTAAATCTTCAACGGCGAAGTTTGACCGTTCGCCGCCGTATCAGTAGCTATTTCCATGATCGGTTCACCTTTTAACACAGATTCAACGGCGGATTGACAAATCTGCCAATTTCCAGAACATAATAAACCAACTGAACCATAAATAGGATTCAAAATCCTTCCACAAGCTTCATGCAACAATGATCTGAAAATTCCTACAAAAATTTCACAAAACGTCGTCGTATTAAAACTTAACCTCATAACAAAACGACATCGTTTTTGGAAAAATGTTACTACTAACCAGGACGAAGATGATCAGGACCAGCGTTTATAAGATTGATAAGACCAGCACGACCATAAAACTTAGCAAGAAACATAGTTGCGTTTGCTTGCGATTCAGACGATTTAATCCAAGCCAAACATGGTCTTATACTACAATCTTCATTACATCCTTTTCGAAGAACTCTGCATCCATTACAACTCATCCTCATCTTATATTAGTGATTTATAAATATAAGATTTTGCTATTTATATAAGAAATTTGGTAACTACTATAAAGGATGATTAAACAAGCCCCTAGATTTTTGGGAGCTAAACCAAGGGGAAAGAAGAAGAAAAAGAGATTAGAAGATTCTGTCTTTTTTTTCTTTCTAAAGACAGTGATTTGTTGTCTAATTAATACATTGAACAATTGTGAAATTCTTCAAGATTTCGCCGTTGGTTTTTGTTCCTTGATTCAAGGTTTTGATTTTGTTTGTGTTTATTCACTTAAGCTTTGTTTTTATCCCCACTCTCATGCACTACACGTGTTATACTAAATATTTAATTCGGTTTTTTTAAGAATGGTAGATTTTTAACTATTTGTTTTTTGTCTAAAGTAGATTTTGTTTTTTGTGTACACAAAGTAGATTATCTATTTAAAAACAAGATTTGTAAGAGTGGCTTGATCGAAAAAGTATTTAAGAAAATCCACATCAAATGACAGTTAGAATGGATAAAATTATTTAAAATTAATCTAGTCTTAAAGAAATACTACATGATTATTATTTTTTTTTTTATAAAAAATGTATGATTATCAGTTCAAAATATTAACAAATAAAAAATATATGTGCAACTAATATTTTAAAACAAATTTTGGTGTAAATAAGTGACTATTTGACTAAGTTATTTACCCATATATTTTATTATATATGTGCATTTAGAAGTGTACTATATTATATACCAATAATGTATATATATATATATATATATAAATGTATATATATATATATATATATGTATTACAAACATGTATATATATTATTTATTTTATCATATATGTGTAATACTAATATGTACTACTATATAAAATAGTATCATATATATTTTATTTTAGTTATATAATTTAATATACTTTATGTTATGAATATTGAATTTATTTTGCTTGGTGAGGCCAAAAACATTTTATTTTTGGGATAAATGCAAAGGCAAGGGAGGTGGCTTCCACGCTCGCGAGTCATAAAATTTGGTCGAGCCGCCACATTTTCCTTGTTTTCGGGAAAATAATCATTTTTACAAAACTGTTAACTGTTGTCTAAAACTACTTTTATGGTTGTTTTTTATTTTTATTTTTCTCCTATGCGACTATGGGCGGATCTTTGTGAAACATTGACTAACTAAAAGTAATCAAATAGCCCAACTACTGAAAGATATTTCAATTTTCAATGTCCAATCATTTGTTCTTGGAGAGTTGTTTATTGGGCTAAGAATAATTTATACCAGGCCCATTGGTTTTTGATAAATATCAATAGCTCACACTATTGGTAGGCATTGGATTGGATGGACATTCAGTTTATTTGGTTAGATTTTTATTTTTGAAATTTAGTTTGATTTTTATTTTTGGAGTTCGGTTTTTTGTTCGAAATTTTAACTTAGGTTAAATTTTTAGCTTTTTTGAATTTTTTCGGTTTTTTTTCGCTAATATTTAAATTTTTTTGTTTGTTCGATTAATTTTATCGAGTTCGGGTTAATTTGATTAATTTAATAGAAAAAGTTGTTATCAAACCGAAAACAAACTAAAAAGATTGGTGCCAAATTGAACCGAACTAAATAACTAAATTCGGTTTGGTTTATTCGGTTCGGATTAAATGTCCACCCGTGTTCTTACATAAGATAGGCTTATCTGTTGTGTATGAACTATGAAGCATTCATAGTTTCAAAAAAACTTCCACACATCAAATTTATAATTTATAGGCAATAAAATACATGAATACTTGTTTGCTTTGATAATACAATAATTGAATTTAAAGAACACTTGTTGTTTTAACTACAGAGAATACAAAAACCTACTGTTCACTCCTGCTCTGTACAGCTTCAAGTCTGATGAAGACCTCAAGTGAATCTCAGTATCTGCAGGTACAAACAGAACATCTCCCATTGAAACCTCATCTGCTGAAGCATCTGAAGACATTCTTCCTTCACCTTGAAGTACAAGTAGAAGAGAAGGACCCGGAACAGAAGGAAACACTGTTGAAGCACCACCAGGAAGATCACAGAGATCAACTTCAAATTCTTCAAAAGGTGGTAGGTATCTTGTAATGTATGGTCTAATCCTTGATCCCTTTAGGATTTCAGGAAAGCCCTGAAACTCAAGAAATTTAGTAACCAAACTGTAAGCTTCTTGTTTCTACAAGTCTTTGGCTTTAGAGACTTACCAGTTTATATGTGAGCATGGAACAAAGTGTTTGAATATCTAGAGGCTTGGAAGTGAGACCAGCTCGTACTACATTGTCTGAAGTTGCCATGACTTCGATACATTCACCATATAGGTACGCATGAGGCTCGTTTGCACCAAGGTACAAGGCTTCACCAGGATTGAGCTTCACATAGTTAAAGAAGAATGCAGATATGACTCCTATATCATTTGGATATTGCTTCTCTAGCTTCAAAACAAGCCGTTCCTTTTCTGTCAATTGGCGTTCCTGCATAAGTTGCAAGGGATAATGGTTTCAGGCAGTGGCATTTTACAGGCTATTGAGTCAAGAAGAAAATCAAGTAAAGTAGAAAGTAGTATGAAAGTTAGATGACTGACCTGACTCTCCATATAGAGACGGCGTTTTAGTTTAGATACAATTCGCTTTGTTATATCAGGATCTGCAGACATTAGCAAGGTGAAAATAGTTCGGACAACAGATTTAACTTTTTCATCATCATGTTCACTAACGCAAAACACTTGGTTTGCTTCTTTAGTCCCAACAAGTTCTTCAATCTCTGGAATTGCTCGAATAACACTCTTAAGCTCCTGCAAAATTAGCACAATACGAAAATTTAATCCCAAAGAGCTACTCTCCAGATTCAAGTTGTTACCAAAGTTTTGCTTACATGATTGAATATGAGATATATTCAAAGACAACGAGGAAAGTGTTATGCGAATCATGTGAAACACTACGAAAACGATCACTCATGTAAACGATTTTCATCATGAAAAGTAGATGAACAAAGCAAACAACATGTGCTATACTTGTTTGCCTAGTTTCATCTCTATATATTAACAAAGTATAAACTTTTGAGAATGATAAAGATAGTGATACCTGAAGAGGTATAAATCCACACAGAGCATCAAATTGAGTATAAGCCAAAGCCATCTCTGGTTTGTGATTGTCATCTTTATAAAGATTTGGATGAGCTTTATGCAATTTCTTTGCTAATTTCTTATCTGGATGAGCTTGAATCGACAAAGGTCTTGCCACCGACAACACCTATCCAAAATTCATTAACATTTAAAACTCTGCAACTCAACACAAGAATCTACAGTAAAGATTCAACTTTTCAACAGATGAATGTTGTAAAAAGCAGAGGTTTTAGAGGAAATGAAAGAATGTGCTAATGTATATACCTTAAACAGAAACGGGAGATCGCAACCCCATTTTTCCAAAACCCTATCTCCAAGAGATTTAGGGTTTTCAGTAATCCAAGACCTAAGAGTCACGCCATTGGATCCATCAGCATCCGCTAAGTAACTTGGACCGGACTCATGAGTCCCCATCCAAAGTTCAGCGTAAGGACGTGTAGAATCAATCTGATAATCAGAATTCGATCCATAAACCCTGTAAACAAGTGAATCTGATCCAATTTTACCCCAATCGTAATCCTTAATGGAGCATTTTAATCGGCGAAGACGTCGTCGATCCGCTTCACATCCACCATTAGACTTAACTACGGTTACGATCTCCATTACAGAGAACGTTAATCAATCTAAAGTGTAAAGCTTAATCGTCCATAGCAATGGGAGACTCGAGCTTTTATCTTCTTCTTTGCGCGGTCCCAAATTGTGAAGTTTCTTTTTTGTTTGTTATATAGAGTGGAAGGTGTGATTGGAAGATGAAAAAGTAAGAAGGACAAAAGTCGGAATAAAATAAAATTGTGGGGTTGATATGTTTAACTTAAAGAAGGAAAAAAAGTGACAGACGTTAAAAGAAACTCACGTGTTTTGCCGACGGATTTAACGTCGTGTATCGTCCGTTTGTTAGCTGTCCACGTGGACTATCACAATGACTCACTCTCACGTTTTAATTCTTCCGTAGGTTTTGTAACTAACTAACTAAAAAACGACAAAATAAAATGTTTAAAACGTTGTCGTATTTTACGATAAATCCAAATTCACTCTTTAATCTAAAAGGCTGATACAAATTAATTTAAATTAAAAAAAAAGAGAAAATCTGTGTAGAGTATATTTTTCATGGTTATATAAATGAATAAATAAAAACATATAGGCCCTGTTCGTTTCTGCATACGGATGCAGCATCCGGATGCAAATATCCAGATGT
>OVBE01010700.1:0-14768 GCA_900406425.1 Iberis pinnata
TGGAAGAGAATCAAGTGCTTGCCACTCGCTTCGATGATGCGAACAAGGAGAGGTCGCACGTGATTAGGAAGGATGAGTCTATGGTCATAGAGGCTCTTGCGAAAGCTGAGGAGACTTGGGTTGCGTCTGTTGAGGCCCAGTTGGAGAAAATTCGGAGATATTTGGATGGGATGCGCGAAGCTCGATCGCTCGATGAGGCTGTTGCCTGTTATGAGAAGGCTGCTGATCTTTTCGGCATGGTGGTTAGCTTCGGCGGTGTCGTCCCTGATATCCTTCGCAAATCTCTCGCAGAGCAGCTCGAGGAGAAGAAGAAAGCTCGAGGTTTGGTCGAGGTGTGCAAGCTCATGGCAGAAGACCTTGTTTTTCTGATAAGGCCGCTGGAAGTCGTCATTCGGATGGCTGATGATCAAGGCTCGTCGATTCAGCCTACTCGGTAGAATGATGAGGCGGCTAAAGAAGATGATGCGGAGGACGGCGCGGCGTAGAGATGTTTTTCCCTTATCCTTTTTTTTTGTTATCTTTTTCTTGTTGTTGTTTTGTTGTTTTGGCCGCGTTTGCGGTTTGTAAAGACTTGATTGCTAATGCATAGCGTACTTTTGATTTAGAGCATGTGTCTAACTTTGTTTCATCGCGGTTAATGATTATTTTCAAGCTAATGCGAGGCTGTGTTAGCTTTGGCTTTTTGAGTTGGTGCGAGGCTGCGTTAGCCTCGGCTTGCCCATTTGTTCCGGTTCGACGACGATCTGGTGAGTCTAGGCTCGGCTTATTGGGTGATCTTCGCTTGCCGGAACGTGCGAGGTTTTAGCTCGGCTTTTCAGATGCAAGTGTTATTGCATAATTTTTTCCTTATTCCCATAGTGATCGTTTAGCTAGAACGTCACTGCGAGCATGTTGCTCGGCTTTTTGATTTTATTTTTGACGAAGGTTACCTCGGCGAGTTTGGACTCGGCTTTTTGATTTTTTTTACGAGGGTTACCTCAGCGAGTCTGGGCTCGGCTTTTTGTTTGCGTGTAGTCTGAAATGACTTGAAGTTTAATATAAACGGAGGGTAATGAGGGCGTCTATCCCCCCCCCCCCAAATTTTTTTATTATTTTTTTGTTATAGCTGGACCCTTATCTTGGGCTGCTTACGTACCCATTATAGAGGGATCAAGCCATCCGTAGTTCAAAGCGCGACCATACCTGAGTTAGTAATGGTAGAGTTTGAGGTGATGTACGTTCCAGGAGCGCGGCTGCATTGTTTCGTGTAGGTCGGCTAGCTGGTAGACGCCTGTTTGACGACTTTTGTTACTTGGTAAGGGCCTTCCCATCTAATGCCGAGCTTGCCTGCTCGGTATTCTTTCGTGTTGTCGAAAAGGTGGCGAAGGACCAGATCTCCTTCGCCGCAACGCCGCATATGAACGTGTTTGTTATAATAACGCGCCGCGACTTGTAGATAATTCTGGATACGTAGTAGTGCTTTGTCTCAATTTTTCTCTGCTTTGTCTAGACGATCGTGCAACATTGCATCGTTTACATCGCTGTTCTCGGGTCTTTTTAGTCTTCTAAGACTGTATACGTTAACTTCGGAAGGCACCATAGCCTCGATGCCGTGAGCCAGGGAGAATGGGGTTTGATTCATCGCCCTTCTCGACGTTTTCCGATGAGACCAAAGGACTCCTTCTAGCTCGTCGGCCCACAAGTCTTTTTTCTTTTCTAGTCGCTTTTTCAAACCGTCGACGATAGTTTTGTTGGTTACTTCGGCTTGACCATTTCCTTGTGGGTATCGGGGCGTCGAATGGCTGAGGCGAATTCTCCACCTTCAACAGAAGTCTTCGAATTGATGCGAGCAGAACTGCGTCCCGTTGTCCGTGACAATCTCATAAGGTAGCCCATGTCTGCAGATGATATACTTCCAGACGAAGTTATGCACCTGAGTGTCGTGTACTTCAGCGTATGACTTGGCCTCAACCCATTTGGTGAAATAATCCGTCATGACGAGGAGGTATTTACAGCCTCGAGACGCGGGCATCGGTCCGACGATATCCATTGCCCATCGCATGAAGGGGTATGGGGACGCCGAGCTACGTAGGAGTTCCGTCGGTTGATGGATGTTTGGTGCGTGATGTTGACATTGTTCGCACTTTAGGACGTACTTGTTGCAGTCTACGATCATAGTGGGACAAAAATGTACGTGTTTCTTGATCTTTAATGTCAGGGCGCGGCCGTTGGAGTGATTTCCTCCTACTCCATCATGTGTCTTGCTAATAATTCGTTCTGTCTCATCGGGGCCGGGGCAAGTGAGGAGGATACCCGTCGAGTCGCGCCTCAGCAGATGCCCGTCCATCAACATGTAGTAGGCTGCCTTCGCCTTTAGTCGTCTCGCTGCCCATTTGTCTTCAGGTGCGGTTCCGTCGGCTATGTATAACTTGATCTCGTTGCGCCAGTTGATGATTGGAGCTTCATGATCGGCTCCGAATTTGACGTCGTCTTCCGCAATATCCTGATCGTCAATGAAGTGGACGAAATCCGTGATTATGCTTGGTTTTGTTATTTATTCTACCGGTATGGTGCGGTGAAGGTTGGAGTCGCTTGCTGAAGCTATTGTTGTGAGCGCGTCTGCGATTTTGTTCTTTCTTCTTGGTATCTTGACGATTTCGAAGTATTGTAGCTCTCTTTCTAGGTGTTGGACGACGTGCAAATATGCGTCCATCCTCTTGCTTTTTGCCTCGTAGTCTCCCGAGAATTGGCTGGTGACAAGTTGTGAATCGCATAATGCTCGTATCTGCGTCGCTCCAATGCCTTTAGCTAGTTTCAGTCTCACTATAATCGCCTCCTACTCAGCTTTGTTGTTGGACGCGTTGAAGCTTAGCCGAAAAGATTGTTCTAGTACTTTGCCTTCCGGGGACTCCAGTCGTATCCCCACTCCCGATCTTCTTGAACAAGAGGATCCGTCGACGTGCAGCGCCCAAATCTGAGGGGCTTCTGCGCCTTCGATTAGTTCAGGTGGTAGCTCGGTGATAAAATCTGCTAACACCTGAGACTTTGCGCTCGTCCGTCTTGGAAGTTAATATCGTACTCACTCAGTTCGACGGCCCACTTCGCCATTCGTCCTGATTGACTTGGGCTGTGAAGGATAGCGCGTAGGGGTTGGGCTGTTAAGACTGCGATGGTGTGCGACTGGAAGTAGGGTCTGAGTTTGCGCGCTGCGATGACGATGGCGTATGCGAGCTTCTCTAAGGTTGGATAACGAATTTCTGCACCGTCCAGGGTTTTGCTGGTGTAGAATATTGGTCGTTGCTCACCGCGATCTTCTCTCACGAGCATGCCGCTGACTGCCGTCGTGGATACTAAGATGTAGAGGTAGAGCGTCTCTCCGTCTTTAGGTTTAGCTAGTACGGGCGGCGTGGATAGATACTCTTTCAGCTCTTTGAATGCCTGTTCGCACTTGTCTTCCCAGTCGAACCTTTTATTTCCGCGCAACAGTTGGTAGAATGGAAGGCATCTGTCTGTCGATCTCGAGATGAACCTGTTCAGCGCCGCGACGCGACCAGTTAGGCGTTGTACCTCTCTCGTGGTTTTTGGCGAAGGCAAGTCAATCAGCGCCCTTATTTGCTTTAGATTTGCCTATATCCCTCTTTGTGTGACGATGTACCCGAGGAATTCGCCGGAGGTGACGCCAAAAGTACATTTGGTCGGGTTTAGCTTCATTTCATACTTGTTCAGGATGGCGAAACAGGAGCGTAGGTGCGCTATGTGGTCCGTTTTTGACAAGGATTTGACGAGCATATCGTCGATGTAGACCTCCATCGACATTCCCAGAAAATGGCAAACATGCGGTTGACTACCCTCTGGTACGTCGTGCCAGCATTCTTTAGTCCGAATGGCATGACGTGGTAACAATACGTCCCTCTATCGGTTATGAAGGCCGTATTTTCTTGATCATCGAGATGCATCGCTATTTGGTTGTATCCTGAGAACGCGTCCATGAATGAGAGTAGTTCGTTTCCCACTGTTGTGTGCGGCAATGGGTAGCTATCTTTTGGGCAGGCTTTGTTAAGGTCGGTGAAATCGATGCAAACCCGCCCCTTTCCATTTTTCTTCTTTACTACTACTGGGTTGGCTAGCCATTCGGGGTACTTGACTTCCGTAATGGATCCGGCGCGTAGTAGCTTCTCCACCTCGTCGTTCACCGCTTGCGCTCTCTCCGGACCCAATTTTCGACGCTTTTGTCTGATTGGTTTGAATATCGGATCGACGTTGAGCTCGTGGCAGGTGATGCTGGGATCGATGCCGGTCATGGATTCGAGCGTCCAGGCGAACGAGTTGGAGTTTTCTTTGAGAAAGCTGATCAGCTCCTACTTAATAGTTTCGTCGAGCTCATGGCTGATGCCTACGCATCGTTCTGGGTTATCCGCGTCGATATTGATTTGGTCGATTGTCTTGTAGCATTGTTCATCGACGTTCCCGCGTTCTTTGGAGATATCCGGTCTCTTGTTGCGTCCCAACTGTAGCTGCTATAAGTTGTTGCTTTTGCGGGCTTTATGCTCCGCGATGAAACATGTTCTTGTTGCTCGTTGGTTGCTTCTTAAGGTCACTGTCCCCCTTGCCGTCGGGATCTTGACGCACTGGTGGAAGATCGAGACTGCGGCCTTAGTAGCCGTGAGCCATGGGGTTCCCAGGATGGCGTTGAAGATTGGGTGCTCGTCGACCACTTGGAATTTCGTCGTAGTGATGCTTCCTTCGGCTCGGACTGGGAGTTTGATGGTCCCGACGGTCTCTACCGAATCACCACTAAAACTGGTAAGGGACTGCATCGTTTTCTTGATTTCTTCTTCGCCGATTTCCATCTTTTGAAGTGTGCTCCTGAAGATTATATCGACTGAGCTGCCCGTGTCGACGAGAATCCTGGTCACTTCACAATCTCCGACGATAAGTTCGACGAGGATGAAATCCTTCAATGTGCCGCTGATCCCTATAAGGTCTTCGACAGTGAATCGGATTGGCTCGTGCCTCATTTACTTGCTGATTGCCGCGCCTCTTGTGTTCAGGACCAGATTCTTTGGCTTTGTTGCGGTGCGGATGCAATTGCCGCGCCTTTTGATGCGGCCTAGGATCACATTGATACGACGTCTCAGTGGCGGCACATCTTCGGCTCTTTCATTATTATTGTGCTGGCGTGGCGAGGCCATATCCTCGTCGACTGGCTGTCTTTGCTACCTGCCGCCCATTTCCCGGTCTTGGTTTGGGGGCAGTTCTGGGAGCGTTCCCTGTTGGTGCGGGGTGGGTACTTGTTTGGTCGCCGCTGTCCGTTGCGCCCCCGATTCTCTTGGTACTTTTTGAGGAGAGTGTCCTTCAGATGGCGGCAGTCGGCCGTGCTGTGCCCCTGTCTGTGGTGGAATTCGTAGTACGCGTTCCTATCGTCGTCTTTCCTCTGGTAGGTTATAGGTTTACGCTCTTCTACCAGGTAGTTCGCACTTCTCTTCCCCCTATCCTGCTTCGTCTGTCCTTCATAGAACTGCTGGTGTTCGACCTGTTCCTCCTTTTCCTTTCCGTGGTAAGCTTTGGTATGCTTGCGAGACATCGCTGCTCTCTCCTCCTCCATCCCGATGAATCTGTTCGCCATGTGCAGTGCGTCTTCCAACGTTTGTGGTTGGTTTAGCAGCAGCCCTCGCGGAATCTGGATTCATACCATAGGGCATTCCTTAGCGCGGCTATCGCGGCTTTGTCCGAGATTGCTACTTTTGATACAACTTCCTTGTATCGTTCTATGAACGTCCTCAACGACTCTCGTGGCCCTTGGCTTAGGGACCATAGATCGGCGGTGGAGGTTTTCTTCTCCATAAACATGGAGTAGTGCTTGACGAAAGCCGTCGATAGTTGCTGGAAATTGTCTATGGACCGGGCTTCAAGATGAGAGATCCAAGAGAGCGCGGCTCCGCCTAGGTTTTCTACGGACAACTGGCAGAGCCTGTCGTCCCTTTCCTCGTTGGTGAATTGAGCGCGTCCCATCGCAATGGTGAAAGCGGTTATGTAATGTGTCGGGTTTGCATTTCCCTCAAACATCTGGAACATGATCTTCGCGGTATGCTTGATCTTGGTTTCAGTGATTCTCTTGGTGAAAGGGGTGCGTTGAGTCTCTTCGACGACTCGCTCGATCTCTGGAGCTGAGCTCGTCGCCCTATGAACCAGCGAGCTCATTTCTCGCAGATGGGCCTTCAGTGCCCTTATCTCGTCACTTGGACTGGATGTGTTTGGAATGGTCGTCGTCTCTGCGTGGCGGTTGGCTTCTCGGTCTTGATGCGTCTCGGCGGGTGGTGTGGTTACGTCTGCCGTTTCGAACAGGTTTTTACTTAAGACCTATAGCTCGGCTCTTCTCAAGCTTGCCGTCATGACGGCTTCGAGCTTGCTCCTTAGTTGGCGTGATTCGTTTTCTTGTTCTTCCAATCAACGCATGAGCGTCTTGTTCATTTCCTCCTGCGTCGGCAGTCCTGGAATCCTATCTTTCGGTCCCGTTGGTGTCCTTGGGTCAGTGGTCTCGTTGCTTCGACCCTCAAGATTCATTATGTCTTCGATAAGTACGGGCCCATCCAAGTTACTTGTGCTCGCCATGTCTTCGGTGCATCTTTGTTCCCTTTATCTAACAGTCCCCAGCAGAGTCGCCAATTATTGAATCTAGGATAGTCGATCCGAAGATTTGAGTTCGTATTTGATAAAAGAAAATTACAGTTCCTTAATAACAGGCGCGTCAACAGCACCGACGCGCTTAACTATTCTTTATAAGTGTTTAAGTGCATCCAAAGAGTTGAAGAAGATAGCGTTAGGTCGTCGAAATAAGCTCTGACTTCTCTCTAGGAATTTCTCTCTCTAAAAACAAACCCTTTTCCGCTTCGGGGTGATCTTCTATTTATACTCGACTCGTCATCATTGCGAGTGGTTAGCTAGGTCTCCTGTTCACGCGGCGGTCTAGCTGATAGGGAACTGTACGCCGCGCTAGGAAGGCGGTAGGTGCACTGTTGAGTCGGCTGATCCACGCGCTTCGACGCGCCAGCGAGGTGGGCTTCTACTTCTTTCTTCTCTTCGCGGGCTTCGTCTTGATGGGCCTGGGGAGTTGGGCCCATATCCTACATTTATGATTATTTACTTTCTACATTCATTTTTCAAAACAAAAAAAATTTTGGTCAGGTTGACGTTATATTCCCAAAATAAATTACTTAATAATATGTTTTTGCTCTTTGTTGTGCAGCTTGTCGTTGTTATGGTCGAAGTCGGAATTTTTTGACCTTCTTAAAATGAGTTAACGACGATTTCAACAAAACATATATGTGGTGGTGAAAAGGTTTCTACTGCTCAAGCAAAGAGCTTGGATAAATGTTGATACCAGGTGTAGCACCTGCCCAAAAGCTCATTTCGACTGAAGGCCCAGATGGACACCGATCTGAAGGAGTAAAGGGGGGATGTAGAAGGCCAAAACCTAGGTGGGCCGATCTGACGAGCTGGACTTTCCAGCTCGAGGCCCATTAGGTTAATTCATGTAATTAGGGTTTTAAGCATGTATTTCTAGTATATATACCCATGTAATTACTCTAATTGGGAGGAGGAAATTCTTCTTAAGATTATTCTAGCCTTTGACCCACAAGATCAGAGTTTGACCTAATTGTTAAACCTTGATTCAACAGTTGGCGCCGTCTGTGGGGAAAAGCTAGACGATCTTGTAATCTCTTTTTGCAAGAATAATCGACCAAAGCAATAACCATGGGATCAGTTGAAAAAGCACCAGACATATCCATCGTCGATACGAGAAACAGGGACGACCGGGTCGAGATAACGGTATTTGACCATGAAGATGACGCCCCAGAAATCACCATGTAGGGTTTACTCAACCAAATGAAGGAACAGAAGGCGGAAACCGATAAACTTAGAGCAGAGTCTCAGATGCTCAGGGCGCAACTGGAAGGTATCACCACGTCCACCGAGGAAAAATAGGTACGCACAGTAAACCGAGATCTATTTGGAGCATCTCATCAGACACCCGAGATGACAGGTGGGCACCAAGGTTGGCGTGATTACACTAACGTGACTAGATTCAGAAGCACAACTGAAGATGCCGAGATGAGGAATATTCGCGAACAGCTAAAAATTATGAGTTCGCAGGTACACCAGGCCACCAGCTCGGCCCCCGACATCCTTCGCGCCATAAAAGAAACGCAAAGGACGCTATTCTCCAGGAGGGTTACCGACATCTCAGTTCGGCACTCTGCCAAAATCAAGTTTACGGGGTACGGTGGCAGAAGTGATCCGGTTCAGTACTTAACAACCTTTAGAATCGCCATGGCACGAGCTCAGTTTTCTGCAGAAGAAAGAGATGCAGGTGTGTGCTAACTCTTCGTGGAACTTATCAGGGTCGGCGCTGGACTGGTTCTCCCGTTTGGAACCTGGAACTATCAACAATTTTCAACAACTTTTAACCGTGTTCATCAAGCACTACTCGATGTACATCGCAAAAAAAGCTTCAACAACCGACCTGTGGACACTGTCCCAGTAGGAGGACGAGTTGTTAAAAGATTTCATTGACAGGTTCAAGGGAGTCGTAGCTCTAATAATGATCAACAACGAAGGAGCGATTGCCGCTCTATGAAAGGCCCTGTGGTTTAAGTTAAGATTCAAGGATGAGTTGCTCATCAACCCTCCGTAAACACTAGAAGACGCACTTCATCGAGCTAACAATTTCATTAAAATAGAAGAAGAGCACGCTGTGATGTCCAAAACACACCACGTTGCGAAACCTAGCCGAGATAGAGATGAAATTCCCTGGGAACCGAGGCAGCTATATACAAGGGATAGGCGGGGACGCGCGACCTACGCGATCACAGAAAGTGGGAAAACCACAGATCATCCTCCACCTTCAGATACGATCCAGAAGCATACTACAATTTTCATAAACGACCCGGGCACAAAACTGTAGATTGCTGCCACTTACATGCTATCTTATTGAAGAAATTTCAGGACGGCGAGATTGACACTAACAGAAGTAGATACAACGATCGACAACGAGGCAGAAACTCATGGCACAACTCAACCACAAAGGACAAAGCTCACTAGGTCAGCACAATTCGAGAAAAGAGCTCGCATACCAGCGATGACATGGCACCTCCCACTCAAACTCGAGATTGTAGCCCGGATGACCGAGCTACAGAGGGATCGTTACCAAGAAGACGAGTCAACGTGATCATGGGTGGCTTAACCTCTTGCAAAAAATCTATGAGGTCTATCTGAAACTCTGAACGACGAGCTATTACTGCACAAAAAGAACAAACTGACATCACACCGACCTCCCAACCGCTTGAGTTCAGGGATGCCGACCTAAAAGGACTAAGTCAACCTCACAACGATTTTCTAGTTATCGAGCTGGTCATTGCGAACACAGAGGTAGCTAGAATATTTATCGATAGAGGTAGCTCGGTGGATATCATTTTTAAAAGGACGCTCGATAACATGGGAATCAATGCCGACCTGATCAAGGACGGTAGAAAAACACTCACAGGTTTCAGTGGCAAAACCGTTTCTTCTGTCGGAACGGTCAAGTTGCGTGTTCAGGTAAGAGGGTCCACCCAAATGGTCAAATTTGTTGTCATGGAACAAGACTCGGCATTCAATGTAATCTTAGGTACACCATGGATTTACTCCATGAAAGCAGCAGTGTCGACCTACCACCACTGCATCAAATTCCCAACAGATAGAGGAACGTGGACGATTAGAGGAAATCAGCGCGTAGCCTGGACTTATTTCTTGACAGAGCACCGTACGCGAACCTTGCAGGCATCAGATAAAACCACAAGCCCACTACCAACCTATAACTCCATGCCGGATCTCGAAAAAGTTGAACAAGTACTCAGTATTCACGCCTAACATCCGGGCCGAACTACATGAGTCAGGAAAGAGCTGGACGAAAATATCAAGGCCAAACTAATCAAACTACTAAAGAAGAACGTCGGTACCTTTGCTTGGACCATGGACGACATGAAGGGAATCAAACCATCAATCACCTGTCACGAGCTAAACGTGGACCCGAGCTACAAACCAATAAAGCAAAAACATCGCAAGCTAGGAACAGAACGCTCTCAAGCATTCAATGACGAGGTAGAAAACTCTTGAACGCTGGTTCAATCGCCAAAGTGAAATACCCAAAGTGGCTAGCCAACTCGATTGTCGTTAAGAAGAAGAACGGCAAGTGGCGCGTATGCGTCGACTTCACCGACCTCAATAAGGCATGTCCCAAAGATAGTTTCCCATGCCTCACATAGACAGACTGGTGGAAGCCACGACAGGCAACAAACTCTTATCTTTTATGGATGCCTTTTCAGGGTATAACCAGACCATGATGCATCATGTAGATCGGGAAAAAATGGCCTTTATCACAGACAGGGGGATTTACTGCTAAGAGGTTATGCCTTTCAGACTTAAAAATGCAGGAGCAACCTACCAACGCTTGGTGAACAAAATGTTCGCCTGTGAGATCGGCAGGTCTATGGAAGTTTATATTGACGATATGCTGGTTAAATCCGCCGAGGCCAATGACCACATCCAACACCTGGAAAAGTGCTTCGAAACACTCAATATCTACGAAATGAAACTCAACCCGGCCAAGTGTACCTTCAGAGTCACATCTGGTGAATTCTTAGGGTACATCGTAACTAAAAGAGGGATTGTAGCAAACCCCGAGCAAATAGGAGCCATCCTCAACTTACCAGCACCACAGACGAAAAAGGAAGTACAAAATCTTACAGGCCGTATCGTCGCGCTGAACAGATTCATCTCTCGATCTACTGATAAGAGCTTACCCTACTATCAAATCCTCAAAGGAAACAAGTGTTTTGAGTGGGATCAAAAGTGCCAGATCGCATTCGACGAGCTCAAATCATACTTAACGACGCCCCCTGTACTTGCCAAACCAGAGGACGGCGAGATCCTCTACATGTACATTGCAGTCTCCGAGGTAGCCGTCAGTGGCGTCCTCATAAAGGAAAACCAAGGGGAGCAGAAGCCGATCTTCTACGTCAGCAAGTCGCTCAACGACGCGGAGACACGATACCCACCCATTGAAAAGATAACCCTAGCAGTAATATCCGCATCTTGGAAACTACGACCTTACTTCCAGTCACATACCGTCGTCCTGCTCAGCAACCAACCACTCCGCACTATCCTCCATAGACCAAATCAGTCCGGAAGATTAACCAAATGGGCAGTCGAGCTTAACGAATAGGACGTGGAGTATCAAAATCAAACATGTTTGAAGTCACAGGTTCTTACAGATTTCATAGCCGAAATCCCACCTGAAGCAAATACCACACATCCACCAGATGTATGGAACCTTTATGTCGATGGATCAAGAAGGAAGCAGGGGTCAGGTGCAGGTGTCCAACTCGAATCACCCACTGGAGAAGTACTTGAACAGGCTTTCATGTTCAAATTCGAAGCGTCCAATAACGAGGCAGAGTACGAAGCGCTGTTAGCAACGACTCGCCAAGAACCTAGGCGCTTTGCGCATACATGCCTTCTGCGACTCTCAACTCGTCACCAGCCAATTCAGTGGAGAATATGCCGTGAAGAACGACCAGATGCTACAATACCACCAAATGGTTCAAGAGTAAACAAGCGAGTTCAAAGGTTTTGAGCTTACCAAAATTCCTAGGAACGAGAACCAGCTCGCCGACTCATTGGCCAACATGGAATCCACCAACAAGCTTGAATTAAAACGAACCATCCCTATGGAGTACATAACTTCACCAAGCATCACCACCATGATGGCTAACGCCATCGACGACCTAATCTCTTTCGAACAAGAACATGACCAGCAAGGCAAACCCGACTGGCGCACCGAGATAAAAGATTATATTCTTACAGGAAAAGAACCTGAAGACAAATGGGCAACACGACGACTTCGGGTCAAAGCAGCGAGATACACCATCGTTGACGAAAAACTCTACAAACGACCCGCCTTTGGAATCCTACTACAGTGTATCAACGAAGATGATGTCCAACAAGTCCTTACCGAACTCTATGAAGGAGCTGGCAGAAGTCATTCTAGCGGGCGCTACCTAGCTTTACGCATAAAGAAGCACATACACTACTGGGCGACGATGCTGCATGATAGCCAGGAGTTTGCCAAACGATGCAAGATGTGCCAGCAACATGGACCAACCAATCATGCACCCACCAAACCGCTAAACGCTTTGGCAAGCCCCTACCCATTCATGAAGTGGGGAATGGACATGGTGGGACCTTTTTTGGTTGCAACGAACAAGCACAAGTTCTTTCTGGTAATGACCGACTACTTCACCAAATGGGTCGAAGAAGAATCATATACATCGGTCAAAGCAAAACAGATTTCGCGTCCACATACCATAGACTCCCTCGGTACAGTGATTCCTATACACAGGGTCATTAACGACCTATGTTATATGAGTATTGCAGGTGCATGACTTCATATAGAAAAACATAATCTGCCGGCACGACATCCCGTACGAAATCATGACGGATAACGACACTAATTTCTATGAAAAAATAGTACAAGCTTTCTGCGATAGGTGGACGGCGAACCAGTCGCACCCTCGACAAACTACATCGTCTTATTCTAACAGGTTACTTATTGCTCATGTTACAGGTGGAACATCCGGTTAAATCACTCTACGCCGAGGTACCCTCTACGTGACGCTGAAGCTTCTCGAGCTTTATTGCACACTCAACCTGAGTCTCTCGTCGCGTTAGTGCGACTTGTGAAACTCGCTCTCATGCAATTTCTTGAGGGCAGCATAAGCCTCTCGCAGCTCAGAGAAGTCGGCACCCGTTTGGTCCAGGATGGCTTGCTGATTGACAAGCTCTGTTACGGTAATCCCGTAGGTGTTTTTAAGCTCAGCCCTCAGAGCGGCAAGGTCATTGGTAAAAGATGCCGCAGTTTCACTTAGCATCCTCTTCACGGCATCTACCTGGGTTTTCAGCTGTTTAATCACCTCTTCTTGCTTGTTCAGTTTCAGCCAATCTTTGGTGAGGCGCTTCTTGCCTTGGTCAACCAGCTTCGACAGCCTGACCAGCTCGTCCTCATTACCAGATAAGGCTCGGAGCTTATTCTCATAGAAGGCGACGAGCTCATTTATCGTCATCAAAGTCTGCACATCAAGAAAATAGAGAAGTTACAACTCGCACGATTTTACCAAGAAAGGAATGTAGAAGGAGAAGGACCTACCTGGCAAGCTTGTCGTGACAGAAGTTCATAAATTTCAGGTGCCATCAGCCGATCCACTGTAGGAATGATCAGACCGTTGGCCCCAAGGTGATTCACCAAACCCGCGCATGCCTGCCTATCCTGCGAGAACGGTACGCCTTTGTGCATGAAAGAGAATGTCCAACTCGCCCGCGAGGTGTTTTGCCTCTCTGATTAGGAGCTTCCTCCCTCAACATCTTGAGGATTCGCAGCTTCATCCTCCTCCTCCTCTTCCTCATCCTCATCATCACCACCTGCTTCAAGAAGATGAGGAAGCTCTTGAGAAAATGTCTCTAAACTGTCATGTAGGGGCTCTATGTCCCCAGTCATCTCTCCCAGCATCTGAGAGGCTGTTGGAGTTCAACTGGTAGGAACAGGCGGTGGAACATATGGATCGGTAACAAGGACTTCCTCAGCCGGAACTTCCGGTTGTTGCTCAGAAGCATTTTCTTGTTGTTGGTGTTCCCCAGTAGGAACACTCTCATTTACTGTTTGTCCCTCAACAGGGACCTCTTCTTTCGAGCTTTGCTCCTCAGTTGGAACAACAGCTGAGCTCGGCCCTTCTACCTCGTCAATTATCACCACCTCGCGAGACTCACGATCCCAGTTGGATATTCACCTCTTCCTAGTTACCAGAGCAGGGCAGGGATCTTCGCTACCCGCAGAACCAGACGTTTGCTCGAGTTTCCTCAATGAGCTAGAGGCTGATTTCTCTAGCTCGACAGCATAATCCAATATAGGTTTTGGATGACCCATCCTTTTGATTTTCTTAACAGGACATATATTGAGATCCCAGCTGGCTACAAAATGACAAGTCACAGTTAGGCGAATACTTATGCAAATTAACAATAGATGCCTGCGTAACCTTACCAAAATTGATGAATGGGATACTCTGCTGGATACGTCCGAGATCGAACTGATTAATGTGATAAGTTCCTACCTCCCGAAACCTCACAACGTCTTCAAGAAAGTTCAGCGGAAAGTGACCAGCGTTAAAATGCAGCTCTGCAGATAACAACAAAAGTTGAGTTAGATTCATCAAAATTTTACAGGTATCAGCTCGGCGGTCCTAGGTGGTATCTACCGAAGATTTCTGCCCACTTCCTTTTTAGGATTTTTTCTACATCGCCGACGGACTCTGGGACAACCTTCAAAAAGAAATATCTTGTTTTCCAACCATGGATCTTGTCTCCTGCACCTACAGTTATCAACTTGTACTGAGGTTTAAAGTTGATGTAGACAAAGCCCGTGTTCAACCTTGTCTTCTTCTACACTATCGGGTTGATCGACGACATATTTTCCAGGTACTTGACACCGAGCTCCACTCTGAACTCATGAGCATGAGCCATCAGAGCTATCATTTTCTTAATTGAGGGAGCAGATAACTGCGAAATGGCGATCTTCCGTCTCGCGCGATACGAGATCAACGACTTCGGCAGGGGGATCCAAACATGGCACTTCCTGAAAAGGGATTTGTTGAATCAAGACTTAAATTTAGGTATTAGGTCTTAGATTATGTGGGTAAAAG
>OVBE01010701.1:0-14768 GCA_900406425.1 Iberis pinnata
ATGCAGCTATATGAAATGCAACTACAATGACACTCTGTTTTTGAAGAAGGATTTTCAGAAAAAAAATTTCAAATTTTTACGGTTTTTTGATGCTAATAGATGCTATATAAATGCAATAAAAAGTGGAGACAAAGGAACAAACAAGGAAATTTCATTAATAGTAGTTCCTGTGAATCCTCCCACAAACATGAATTACACAGTCTCTGTGTAAACCACGTCATGATTGGACTCAAGCAAGGACAAGATAGTGAAAAAGCATTAAGACATAAAGGCATGCATAAACTGAAAACGGGAATAGATGGAGGTGCAGCGGATCATACAATGGTTATATGGAGATGACTTCCGTTACTCCAAAATTGATAGTTGGATGAGTCTTCCTCCAAGGAGAGGTTTGAATGGTTGTCTAAACAAGATTCCACATTTGTGACTTGGTTGATGATGGCTTGATCGGTGGAGTAGTCGTGGTTGAACATGATGTTCTCACTCCTCTTGAGAGATGTTCTTCTGCTGTTTGGGAGTGATGATCCCTTTGGTATCACTTGTTTTCTTGAATTGGTAGCAGAATTGTTCATCTATTCTCCCCACTATGAACTGAATGTCCTTCAAATCATCATAGTTCAATAACCTCGAGGTCTGATCAACCTTTCCGAGGTAGACTTGGGTATGCTGAAGGATAGGAGTGATCCAGCCTCCCACTCATATTTGAGATGCTCCCCTTTCTTGTGACATCCAAGTGGGGTCTTGGTATTTTGACAGTTGTCTGAGAAATATCTTAAGAGGACAAGGTCTCCTTTCATAGAGTGTTGTGAACAAGCATTCATCTTGGAGGAAACTGCTAACGTGCGAGGCAGTGCCTAAACTTAAGAACTTCATCTCTTCTCCCATAATGTAGCTTGTATCGCGCCTAGTAATGAAAGAGTTTGCAAGGATTTGGTGCACGTAAATGATTGATGGATGGTGGATAAGAGTGCTCTTGGTCTTCCCGTTTTTGAAAAAATATGATCCAATTATGCTCAAAATAAGTCTAATCTTATTCGGAGTGTCTTCGAATGTGGCTGGTTGAGATTTCATAGCGTGAAGATCATAGATGTATTCTAACTCACTGAAAGTGATTGTGTGAGTTTTCACATAGACATCCTTGAAGGTTATAAAGCCACCCTTGCTCCTATCGTACCCGCTCTCGCTGACATATCTCACTTGTAGGGAGGCTAAGAACATGCACGTTGGTTGTTGATAAGCTTCAAAATCCATGTTAAGTACGCTCGATATTCCCATGTTCCTTAGAATGTTCTTTACTTGCTCCAAGATCCCGAGACTTCTCAAAATTTCTTCATTGGGGAATGTTGATCCTGTGAACTCGGCCTGCATCAGGACATGGTAAATCTCTAAGTCTGAAGGTACGTTTGACATGGTTGCACCTGAAAGATCAATAAACAATTTTGGGAAATTAGCAACTTTTCAACAGATTATAGTTCCTACAACTTAACAAATACAAGTTTCACAGCCTCACCATGCATAACTCTTAAATCCCATTCTCATCTTCATCAATAACTTGCAATTGGGTTCCATAAAATTTTCAAAGATTCATGAAAAATCGAAAATTTCGTAAAAATTCAAAAATGATAGAACGGAAACCGAATTGAAGATGCTTAGAGGCGTGATCATTTCTTGAGCTCAAATCTTCAGAGAATGATTTAAATCAAATAATTTCAGTAGTGAAAATTATGAGAGTTAATTATGAAAAAGAGATGAAGATACTCCCTTAAATAGAGGGGATGACTTGAATTGTTGTGGTTGAGGGGATTTGTGGGTGTTTGTGGTTGAGCATTAAAGTGGAGGTTTGTGGAGGAGGATTAAAGAGGAGACATTGATGTGATGGGGGTGGTGGATGTGTAAGGGAAATGATGGGGTATCTTGGAAAGGTAGGATTCGAAATTTTGTTGTTTGCATCAATGACAGCTCGTTGTAACGCCTCTCACTGGCTTGATCTCACTGCTTGACGTTGGATCAATCCCATTCCTTTACGTGGGTTGATCCAAGTTCAATTCGCGCATTGATCGGACCTTGATGTTGGATCGATCGTTCGGGCCTAGTGGATCGATCTCGTTTACGAGAATGGATCTATCTTGCCGCGAAGGTGGATCGATCTCGGATCAAAACTGGATCGATATCCGTGAAGATGGATTGATCGTTTGATCACTTGGCTCGATCGCGCCATTGCTCCATGCACGTTTCGTAATTACCTGAAACACCAAAAACCAATTTAAAACTAAAATGCAATAGATGAAGTGCTGAAAGATAAACAGCTGAAAAGGAATATATACAAAGATAGACATGAGACTTCCTCCCAAGTGAGCTTGTTTATAATCACTAAGCTTGAATTCCTGTTTCTAGGAGAACCGCGGTCTCTTATGAGATTACCTTGTCTGCCAGGTATGGTTTCACTCGTTTTCAATTTACTGTAAATTCATTCCCGTTTTTTCCAATCAAAGTGATAGGTCCATATGGTAGAACTTCCTTTACAGAGAATGGCCCGGACCACCTGGATTTGAGCTTTCCAGGGAACAGCTTCATCCTCGAGTTGAACAAAAAGAATTGGTCACCAACGTTGATTTCCTTAACTAGAATATTTTTGTCATGAAACACCTTGGTCCTTTTCTTGTATATCTTGGAACTCTCATAAGCATTGAGTCTGAACTCTTCTAGTTCATGCATGTCTATTTCCCTCTTCTCTTGAGCTGTCTTGAGGTCAAAGTTTAGGAGTTTAGTTGTCCAAAGGGCTTTATGCTCTAATTCAACTGGCAAGTGGCATGCCTTCCCATAGAGTAGCTGAAATGGTGTTCGTCCTATTGGTGTCTTAAAGGTTGATCTGTATGCCCATAGCACATCATCCAGCCTTACTAACCAATCTTTCCTGGAGGTTCCAACAATCTTTGCTAAAATTTCCTTTATCTGCCTGTTTGATACTTCAACCTGTCCACTTGTTTGTGGATGATAAGGTGTTCCCACCTTATGCTTCACTCCATACCTCTTCAGCAAACTTTCGAAGACCGTGTTTATGAAGTGAAAACCTTCATCACTGATTACTACTCTTAGTACCCTAAATCTTGGGAAGATTATGTTTTTGAAAAGCTTTAGAACCACCTTCGCATCATTGGTTGGACTAGCAATTGTTTCTACCCATTAGGAGACATAGTCGACAGCTACTAGATTATAGCTATTACCAAAAGATGGGGGATTGAATGGTCCCATAAAGTCAATTCCCCAGACGTCGAACACTTCAAGCTCTAATATTGGATTCTAGGGGATATCATTTCTTCTCCCAATGTTCCATGCTCTCTGACATGGGTCGCACATAGAGATGAAATCATGTGTGTCTTTGAATAGTGTCGGCCACCACAGTCCTGCTTGAAGGATTTTCTGAACAGTTTTAAACGTTGCAAAGTGACCTCCATAAGAGGAACCATGACAATGCTCCATCTTCAGCTACGCACCTTATGAATAATCCGTCTGGACCTCTTTTGTAAAGAAAGGGGTCACCCCAATAGTAATGCCTTACATCACTTAGGAACTTTCGCTCTCTATATTCGTCGAAATCTTCGGGATTGATCAACAGACCTTGTAGTTAACTAAGTTTGCATACCATGGTGCTGCTTTCGTTGTTAGTACTTCACTCTCCAAAAACGCACATGTATGTATTATCTTGAGTTGTTCTTCAGGCATAGAGTCATCAATTGGAATTGAGTCGTCAATCCTCATTGACAAGTGATATGCTACTCTATTTTCAATACCCTTCTTATCCACTATCTCCATGTCAAACTCTTGCAATAAGAGAATCCATCTCAACAATCTCGGTTTGGTGTCCTTCTTCGCATAGATATGCCTTAGCACAACATGATCAGTATAAACTATCACCTTCGAACCAACCAAGTAGCTTCTGAATTTTTCAAATGCGAAGACTACTGCTAGCAGCTCCTTCTCTGTCGTGGCATACTTTGCCTGAGTGTCATCCATAGTCCTACTAGCAAAATAGATGACGTGCACCTTTTTATCAATCTTCTGCCCCAAGACAGCTAGAACTGCATAATCTGAAGCGTTGCACATGATTTCAAATGGGTAGTCCCAATTGGGAGCTTGAACTACTAGTGTAGTTACGAAGGCTTCTTTGATGCGATGGAAGGCTTCCAAACATTTTGTGTCGAAGTTGAACTCAGCTTCCTTACACAAAAGCCTTGTTAAAGGTCTGGCTATCTTTGAAAAATCCTTGATAAACCTTCTATAGAAACCCGCATGACCAAGGAAGCTTCTAATATCCTTCATTGTCTTTAGAGGTTGTAACTGCACCATTACATCTATTTTAGCTTTGTCTACCTCTATACCCTTATTTGAGTTCTTATGCCCCAACATTATTCCTTCTCTTACCATGAAATGGCACTTTTCCCAGTTCAGAACTAGGTTTGTCTCTTCGCACCTGGTGAGGACCCTGCACAGATTTGAAAAACATGAGGAGAAAGAAGAGCCGTACAAGGAGAAATCATCTATGAACACCTCAACTACCTCCTCGATTAAATCCAAGAAAATTGAAGTCATACACCTCTGAAAGGTGGTAGGTGCATTGCAAAACCCAAACGACATCCTTTTATATGCAAAAGTGTCGTAAGGGCATGTGAATGTGGTTTTTTCCTGATCTTGGGGGTGGATAGGGATTTGGAAAAATCCACTATACCCATCAAGGAAATATTAATAAGCATGGTTGGCTAGGCGTTCTAACATTTGGTCAATGAAGGGTAATGAGAAATGGTCTTTTCTAGATGCTGCATTCAACTTTTTGTAGTCGATGCACATCCTATGTCCAGTGATTGTTCTGGTTAGTATTAGTCCATATTTGTCATTTTTAATCACGGTAATTCCTCCCTTTTTTGGGACACAATGAACTGGTGATATCCAAGTACTATATGAGATAGGGTAGATAACACCAGCATCGAACAGTTTAAGAATTTCTTTTTTACCACTTCTTTTAAATTGGGGTTAAGTCTTCTTTGGGGTTCAATGCTAGAGTAAGATTCATTTTCAAGATTGATTCTGTGAGTGCATAGACTTGGTGATATTCCTTTTATGTCATCCAATGAATACCTTATGGCTCTCCTAAGCTTCCTCAATTCAGTTAACAACGAATCTAGCTCAACTTCGCTAAGTTCATCACTCACTATGACTGGGTATGTTGAGTTAGGTCCAAGAAAAGCGTACCTTAGTCTTTTGGGGAGTGGTTTTAGTTCCACACTTGGTGCCTTGAGTTCAGACCAGTCTTCAGATATTGCAGAGTCCATTTGAACTTGGGTAGGCTTTTGACTTGGTTTCTATTCGAACCCAATCTCTTCAGCAGCTGAGAAGACTTGTCTTTCTGAACCCCGAATATCTTCAAATGGTTCTTTAGGCTCCAGTGGTATATGTGAGTCCAATATTATCTCATACCCCAGACTTTCGCTACGTAAATCCCCTTTATCCCCATTCCTGGTCAATGCAATTTGGAGGTGATCTTCCTAACTAATCTCTTCCAAAAATTCATCAGTGAGTTGATCCATCTCTTCCATGTAGAAGATCTCTCCTTCAGCATCGGTTTTCTTCATGACTTCTTGAATGTCGAAGGTCATCTTAAGCTCCTTACCCATATTGAGCTGGATTTTTCCTTTATGAACATCAATAACAGCTCCAGCAGTAGCCAAGAATGGCCTGCCTAAAATCAGAGTATCTCTGGGCTCCTCACTCATGTCTAAACCCACGAAGTCAATTGGGATTTCAGCCACTCCAACCCTTACAGGTAAATCTTCAAGGATTCCATGTGGGATTCACACTGATTGGTCTGCAAGTACCAGAGATATATGGCAGGGTTTGAAATTGCTGAAGCTTAACTTCCTTGCAACTGATAGAGGCATAAGACTTATTGAGGCTCTTAGGTCACATAAGCACTTGTCGAAAGACAAGGGACCTAGCGAACAAGGTAAGGTAAATGATCTTGGGTCTGCTAGCTTCTTTAGGATTGAGGTCCTTGTAATGATCGCACTACATTTTTCACTTAGAACTACCATTCCCTGAATCTCTTTTCCTATCTTGGTGATAGTGCCTTACAGGAACTTCGTGTATGGAGGCATCAAAGTGACTGCGTCAAGAAGGGGCACTTTGATTTCAATATCTTTCATATATTTCTCAAAAATACTTTTATATTTTGCCAAGATTTGTTTCTTGAATCTATAAGGGAAAGGCAATCTTGGAACGTATGGTGGTGAAATGAAGGGTGTATCCTTCTGTTGTGTTACAGATGGTTGTTCAGCAGGAGGTGGTTTGGTGATCACATCTAATGGTGGTTGCAATGGCTTCTGTGAATCAGTTATTGCATGTTCTTCTTCTTCATCTTCTTTTAAACACGACCCCCCCCCCCAAACGTGATCAACACTATCTTCAGTGATAAGAGCATTCTATCATGGTAGTAATTCCTTCCCACTTCGTAGGGTAATTGATTTCACATTAGCAACATCGTGGAGTTGTGAAGCAGATATGCAATGCAGTTTACCAGATGAAGAAGTAGAGGTGGAAGCAGTCTTGCTTTCGATTGAAGTGACTCTGGAGGTAAGTGCTTCAATCTTGGCGTAGACATCATTGAAAGAAGAGTCCAATCGAGTGTGAAGTTCACCAAAATTTTTTGATGTTTCCATAACACTAGTGGCTTGACCGTGTAGAAGTTGGTGTAGCATTGCTTCAATGGTGGAAGATGTAGCAGGAGGTAATGTAGTAGGAGGAACAGAGACCTGCTGCTGAATAGAACGACCCGTTGTTGTGGTTGTGGGTAGAAACCACGTTGTTGAGCATAGTCGATGAATGGTTGAAGATCCTTCTAAGGTAGTGTTCGGTACACTTGGTCTTGTAGGTTAGCAACGTTTTTGCTTCTGTAAGAAAGATCAGGGTTGTTGGAGTAGTTGACGTACCCTTTGTTGTAACCACTTTGGTTCTGCACATAGCACATTTCCTCTTGCTGTTGAACTTCTGCAGCTTGTATCTGAATTTGTTCTTCATCAGAGATGAAGTGAAATTGTTGTTGTTGAACCTGGAGTAACTTGTCCAACTTCTCATTCAGTGCTTTTATCTCCTTCTTTGTGCTATCATCAGAAGCAGAACCACCTCGAGGTGTTCTGTCATGGTCCTCACTATAAATCCCATCTGATTGGGCAAGGTTTTGTACTAACTCCCATCCTTCATCCACACTTTTGTTGAGGAAGTTCCCATTGCTTGCAGTATCTAGCATCATTCTAATCTTGGGAAAGGCACCTCGATAGAGGGTGCTGAGAAGTGACGCTTTGCTGAATCCATGATGGGGGCATTGCAATGTGTAGTTCTTGAAACGATCCCATGCTTCAGAGAAGGTTTCAGCATTCTTTTTCGCAAACCCTGAAATATCATTCCTCAGTCTAGCTGTCCTAGAAGTTGAGAAGAACTTAGCAAAGAATGCCTTCTTGCATGCATCCCAGGTTGTGATGGAGTTCATGGGAAGTGACTTCTCCCATTGGTGTGCCTTATCTCCCAAAGAGAAAGGGAAGAGGCGTAGTATGAAAGCGTCCTCACTCACACCATTAATCTTTGTGAGGCTGCAGAAGTGATCAAACTCGTCAAGATGATCGAGTGGATCCTCCATAGGTAGACCGTGGAACTTGTTCCCCTGCACCATTGCAATAAGACTATGCTTGATCTCGAAGTTGTTGTTTTGAACTACAGGTGGACTAATTCCATGTCGGATGGTGTGAGTGTTGGGGTTGTCCCCAACACTGATAGTGTGATGGTTGTCTTTTTCAGCGTTGTTTGATATTTGTAAGTCCAACCGTCTCAAGTGTTCCGCACGTTCATGTTCACGTCTTGCCCGAGAGTATTCTCGTTCAAGAGCTCTGATGTCTCAGGTTCATACACTGCTAAGCAGGTACCTGAAAATAAAGCAAACAAAGGTAAATAAGTAAGTAAACAAGTAAAATAAGCTTGATATCAAAAGATCCAAAATCCAGAATGTAGTAAACAACACCCAAATGGAAACGACGCCAAATTGATAGTAGGATTTTTGAGATCCTGAGGTATCAATTCCCCATCATTGTAGTATAGATAAGGTATCAATCCAAATGGAGTGCACTAACAATCAAGATTGCAATGGATGCTTCTAAGTCAAGCTAAATAGTAAAACATGTGGTTTACTAACAGGTCCTAAGTAAAGTGAAACATGCTGGGAGTAAAGAGCATAAATAGAACAAAGTGCATAAAAGAATAAAAGTAGTAAAGTGAAGAAACAAAGTAAAAGTAGAGAAGGTGAAAGATGTAAACAAGTGTGAAGCAGTTCCTGAGGACAAAGGGTAATCAACCAGAGATCCATCACAATCTACCTAAACACCTAACATACCTAAAAAAAACAATGAGATATCCCTAGAAGATAGGTTCATAAGTAACCAAGTCCTAAGCAATCACCAGACCTAACTCCTGTTAACGGTACACTACCTAGAAGGCATTAAGAACGAACCTACCAAAGCCAAAAAGCCCCATACTCATCCAACCCCGAGGCTGAGATGCATATCCTAAGAATCTACAGCGTTGCATAAGGATAGACTAATCTCTGAAATCACCATGATCAGACATTCCATTGAACGCTTTTCGGGCGCTGGAATGTCCAAGATCATATTTCGATTGGCGTGAAAGAAACCAGCATTAAGCACAATGAAACAAAAGGGATGTATATTCAAACAAGCTTAGGTGCCTAAGGTGAGATCAGGACATCATCCCTAGTCTACCCCATCCTCAGGAACTTCAGGAAACTATCCACTACTCATGGAAATGAAAACAGGAAAAACAGAAATGACAACTTCAAAGCTAAACATGATGATCTAAGGCTAGACAATTGAATAACACCAAGAATAGTAAAAACTCAAACCCAGAAAAGCAAGAACAGCAATAAAATAGTAATTACCCAGAAAATGATCAAAGCTTAAAACAGAAGATTAAAAACGATGAAAGATCAACATGCACCAGATAAGCAACAACCTAAAGCTAAGCAGAAAAGTAAAGGAAAACAGTATATTAGCATAAACTTAAAGGATTCTGGGTTTTTACACCAAGAACATGAAGAACAACAAACAAAATGAAAACCTAAGACAAAAACATAAAAAGAAAAGAAAAACAAGAATCTTTGGAAAGGATGTGAATTAGGGCTTTTATAGTGTTCAGAGAAAAGCCCTAAATCGCACTAAAGACAAAAACTAATCATTGGCTTGGATCTTGGCTCAGGTCCTCTCCGGAATTGATTTGGTTGGGTCGGAGCGTGTTTAACTCGAGTTGAGAAGAGTGCAAGATCAATCCGAGTTGGGGACGCTTGAATGGGATCGAACCAGAAGTTGAGCTTGAGATCGATCCAGCTTGTACGTGGCTTGAGTGAGATTGATCCAGGCTGATGATGAGATCGATCTAGTTTGAAGCTGAGATCGATCCAGAGTGAAGCTTGAGATCGATTTGGGATCGATCCAGAATGAAGCTTGAGATTGATCTGGGATCAATCCAGAAGTAGGCTAGGATCGATCCAGAGTTGAGCTGTGATTGATCCAAAAGTGTGCTGAGGTCGATCCAGAGTTTGATGCGGGATCGATCTGGGATCAATCCATAAGTGAGCTGAGATCGATCCAGTTGTTGTAGTAAGATCGATCCACTAATCGATACAGTCTGGAGCTTGGGATCGATCCAGTCTTGTGTTGAGCTCGATCCAGTTGAGTGCCAGTCCATTCCATGTTAAGTGTTGGTCCATTCCAGGTTGAGTGCTGCTTTTCTGAATTCTCACAAAACCTTCCTGAAAACTCCTGAAAGTCCTGAAAATCTCCAAAATGCGTGCATATGCGGATTCTAATGCAAAATTCCTAACAATCACAAACTTACTGAAATCAACTATAAATGTGATGTATGCACGCCTAAAGATCTCAAAATTGATGCTAAATGACTTGTAAAAACCATGAAAATTCAGAGTCATCAAAATCTCACAATAAAATGCATATTCACATCATCCCAAGACTTCTTAGGAACTGGTAAAGTGTAAAGTCCAGGTTGGAAATGACTTTTCATCCTTTGACAAGTTTCACACCTCTCCAGAACAGTATGAACATCCTTTGCCATCCTTTGTCATCTTAGGCC
Organism: Iberis pinnata; assembly: GCA_900406425.1. Taxonomy (NCBI): domain Eukaryota; kingdom Viridiplantae; phylum Streptophyta; class Magnoliopsida; order Brassicales; family Brassicaceae; genus Iberis; species Iberis pinnata. The sequence continues at coordinate 10,201 of OVBE01010701.1, forward strand.
AATAGAAATGCTCTTGCACATATCCAACGTTTCATTGATCCCAAAGTGACCAGAAAGACTTCCAACATGTGCTTCACGAATCAACAACTCCCTTATAGAACTCCGTCGAACACACAGCTTGGTCCCCTTGGATAGAAACCCATCTTGCAACTGAAACAGATTTGAAAATCCTCCTTTGCGTTCTTTGTAGACTTATGAAAAGTCTGTATCTTCTTCATATAGTTCTTTCATCATCTCAAATCCCATAATGCATGAATCCATAATATAAATCAAAGCATACCTCCTTGAAAGTGCATCAGCTACCACATTCACTTTTCTAGCCTTGTACTTAGATACAAATGAGAAAGATTGGAGAAACTCCACCCATTTAGCATGTTTACTGTTGAGCTTGTGCTGATTGTTTATGAACTTCAGTGCTTCATAATCATAATCTAAACCAAACTGTCCAAGTCTCAAATAAGGCTCCCAATGATCAAGAGCTCTCACAATTGCATAAAACTTTATATCATATGTTGAGTAGTTCTTCTTAGCTCTTGTAAGTTTCTCACTGAAATAAGTAATAGGACGTTGTCCTTGGACAAGAATAGCTCATATTCCTACTCCACTAGCATCACATTCCACCTCAGATACTTGATTAAAATCTGGAAATGTTAAAACAAGGGCTTCACACAGTTTCTGCTTTACCAATTTAAATGCCTTTGTGCAGACTTATCCTTCTTCACGCACTCAGTTATTGGAGTCATGATAGTGATAAAATTTTGCACAAAACGCCTATAGAAAGAAGCTAGGCCATGAAAGCTTCTTACATCCGATTGTGTAGATAGAACTGGCCAACTCTTGATTGCTTCTACTTTGCTTTCATCTACTGAAATTCCATCACTTAAAACAACATATCCCAAGAACACAACACTTGAAGTAAAGAATGAAAACTTCTCAAGCTTAGCATAGAGTTGGTTTCTGCGCAATACCTCAAAAACCTCCTTTAGGTGTTCTAAACGATCTTCTTCATTTTTGTTGTACACCAGAATATCATCAAAATACACCACCACAAAATTCCCAATAAAATTGCATAGCACCTTATTCGTAAGCCTCATAAAGATGCTTGGTGCATTAGATAACCCAAATGGCATGATCAACCATTCAAACAGCCCATTCTTTGTCTTGAATGTTGTCTTCCACTCATCACCTTCTATCATTCTGATTTGATGATATCAACTCCTCAAGTTAATCTTTGAAAACACATTTGCTCCATTGATCTCATCTAGCATGTCATCCAATCGTGGAATAGGATAATGATACTTGATAGTGATCTTGTTGATAGCCTGACTGTCCACACACATCCTCATTGAACCATCGTTCTTTGGTACAAGTAGAGCTGAAACAGAACATTGACTCATGTTCCCCCTTACATATCCCCTAGCAATCAGCTCATGAACTTGTTTTTGCAACTCCTTAGCTTCTTCCGGGTTACATATATATGCTGCCATATTAGGTATAGGTGCACCAGGTAGTAGGTCAATTTGGTGCCAAATACCTCTAACATGAGGCAAACCAGGTGGTAAATCAGTAGGAAACACATCGCTATATTTTTCCATCAACTTCTGCATCATTTGATGTGTAAGATCTTATTATGCTCCAATATTCTTCTCAACCACAGCACTGCTAGAACCTCCTTACCCTTTGCGATCTTCTTAATACCCCTTGATCCTTCTAAGAAAAGACTTTTCCTACATTCTTTTTCTTTTCCAGAATTTTTTCTATCGCATTGAGTAGGAACTAATGGTGCCAATGTAATATGCTTCTTACACTTGTAAAAAGAATAAGTGTTCCTGTACCCATCATGCATAGCCTTCCCATCAAACTCCTAAGGCCTCCCAAGTAACAAATGACATGCATCCATTAGAATAACATCACATAACACTTCATCTTGATAGCTCTCTCCAATAGAAAATGAAACCATAACTTGTTTAGATACCTGCAATTTCGTACCATCATTCACCACTTTGTATGGTTGCTTATGCATTGTTGTAGGCAAACCAAGCTTCTCAACAAGTGTACTAGATGAAACATTAGTGCAAATCACACTGTCAATAATCAGATTGCAAACCTTCCCCTTAACAGTGCAACGAGACTAGAATATATTCTCTCGTTGTGTTTCTTCTACAATTGGGACAAAATGCAACACTCTTTGTATCACCAAAAAATCTCCATGATCAGGTTGTTCAAGAACTTCTTCTTCATTTTCATGAACATTATGATCATCTACATCCGCTAAATCAAGAGATTCCTTTTTCAGCTCTTCTTCAATCTCCTCAGTCTCTCGAATAGTCATAACTCTGCGATTAGGACATTCATCTAGAAAATGCCCAAATCCTTGAATCTTAAAGCACTTCTTCTTCGCACCAAAGTCTGTAGGTGCTATTGTAGTCTTTGTATCAACCTTTTGTTGCTACTACCACTTGATTCTCCTTTAATATTCACCTTTTGATTAAATGAACCTGAATTAAAGGGTCTAGTGTATTTTGTCCAGCTCTAACTTTCTTCTCCATCTTGATTGCAAGCTTCTTTACATCATCAAGAGCCCATAGTAGTTGTAGTTGAACCTTAGATGTGATTTCTTCATTCAAACCATGCACAAATCACACAATAGTCCTCTCTTGTGGCTCCTGAACATCACAACGCAATTGCAGTAGGTCAAACTCCCTTGTATACTTTTCAAGAGTTTGTTTCTCTTGCTACAAGTGTGTAAGCTTCAAGTACAGATCCTGCTAGTAATCATCTGGTAAAAATCTCATCTTCATAAGCATTTTAAGCTTCTCCCAAGACCTAATGCGGGTCTTGCCTTCTCTAGCACATTAAGACTTAAGAGTATCCCACCAAAGACTTGCATAACCTTTCAGCCCTAAGTTTGCCACCTTAAACTTCTTCTCATCACTGTAGGTATTATATTCAAATGCTCTCTCCATGGATGTTAACCAATCCATAAAATCATCTGCTTTAGATTGCCTTCAAAATCTGGAAAATCCACTTTGAACTCTTCTTCCCTACGGTGAGAAGAGTCTCTCCTCCTCCTGCCCTGTTCAAAAACAATGTTTTCATCATAATCAGAACCATGAGAAGAGTCTCTACTATCTTCAGATGATACATCAACAGCCCAAGTCTCCCTTGCACCTGTTGAATATTAACACCATTAAAATCCTGAATCATCTGCTGCTTTTTCTGTCTTAATTCAGTCATTTCCCTCCCAATTCATTCAACATAAGCTTGGTAGTGTCAAGCCTCTAGGAATATTCTTGACGAATATGTAGAAACAGAAAACTCCAACAGTAATTCACTCCAACAACCTAGATTAGCTCTGATACCAATTTGATGTGTGTGTGAGGAAGTGTTGTAGTGAATAGAATAAAGATTGTACAAGGATATATGAAGGTTAAGGAAGATACGAACATAACCTCAATTCGTAAAGCCGCTGCACCAAAACTGAGATGATATCCCCTGAGCTAACACCACACTTGCGCCAACAAAAAGTGATAAAGATGCTCTAACACCACCAATGGCTCTCCCAAGACCAAAGGATAAAGAAATGATCAAACAGATCAAAAGGGGTCACAAAAGACACTCCAAATTATCAAACTCGTAATATGATTTTCATTGTTAGATATGAGTCTCTTTTTATAGAGAAAATACATAAAAACGTCCATAAATGCTACTAGACATGCACAACACTTAGTAAAAACTCAAAACAGTTAATATTGTGCATGTAAGAGAGAGATTAAGCCTGAAATAAATGTTGTCTTGACCAACTTCGAGTTTGCTTAATCTTCTCTTGTTTTTGGGCCAAAAAGACTCCTTAAATCTCTTACTTAAATTAATTCACCTCATATAAATGTCTCTCATGTTCAGTTGCTTGTTTGAGCCAAAATTAACAAAGTGGTGGCTAGCTCATTGCTCTTTTTTGTGCAACTTCTTTGTCTTAATCGCTTGCTCTTGCTCCTGCATCACACATAAACAATGTCAAAGTGGTTCTTTCACTTATATTCTATTTAACCTCTACATAAACGATCATTCACATAAATTGTAGTACACATTTCAATAATAAACAAAAAATTATCTTCCTATATTTATCGAATCCTTAGCGAATGTTACGACAACCATTTCTAATGAAACAAATGAAATTCTAATTAAACCAGTGTCAGAGCTGGAAGTTAGATCGGCACTATTCATGATGCATCCTGACAAGGCACCAGGACCAGATGGTTTTACCGCTTTCTTTTACCAAAAATTCTGGGAGATTGTGAAGGGAGACTTAACCCGTATGGTTAATGAGTTTCTTTTTCAAGGAACAATGGCTAATGGTCTAAACGACGCTAATATATGCCTATTCCCGAAAAAATAAAAAAGCTAATGAAATGTCGCAATTTAGACCCATAAGTCTGTGTAATATCAGTTACAAAATAATATCTAAGGTGCTATGTCAGAGACTAAAGAAAATTTTACCAGCTAGGATCTCAGAAACCCAGTCAGCCTTCGTTGCTGGGCGACATATAGCAGATAATGTATTGATAGCA
>OVBE01010702.1:0-14767 GCA_900406425.1 Iberis pinnata
GAAATATATATACAAAAACGAAAAAAAATTCTCGTCAAAATACGGGTTTCCACATACCCACCTCAAAAGAAGCGTTTTTTGCAAAATTATGGACATTCTTTTGGTTAGAATACAGGTGGAAGTGGTTTTCAAGGGAACTAGAATAGGAACTCTGTGCAAAATTCCAACTCATGCAATTTTCAAACAACCTCTCAGCCTGGGTTTCAACAAGCATCTCCACCCCAAGTTCAACAAGACAAAAAGATGGAATTGATGCTTATACAAATCTTGGAAAGTCAGACAATATGAAAAGAACATTAATGTCAAGATAAACAACATGTACAATGACTTTAAAACAAATTTGAGACATTGTCAACGCATGTGAAGAAGCTCGGTCTGCAAGTAGCTCAAACTGCAGAATATGTGAAAAGAAAAAGTGGTGTCTTTCCTGGGAAAGTTGAAGACAATGCAAAGGAATATTGTAAGTCTTTAGTTGCTGACTGGATTGAAGATGTTGGTAAAGTGGAAAAAGCATCAGCTGTTGGTGAAAAGAATGCAAATTTCAATCATCATATTGCAGAAAGGAAATCAGAAAAAGTTGCAAACTTTTCAGATCGATCGATATCCTCTAGATCGATCGATCTGGCGGCTCCCGAATAAAGCTATCGGTTAATCTCTGATGGATCAATCGATCCAACAGTTCTGAAAATCCCATAGACTTTAGATCGATCGATCCCAGCACCTGGATCGATCCAGCTAAAACATGAGCATCCTGGGGAAGAGAACGATCGATCTCCCTTGGATTGATCGATCCGGCGGTGTCAAATTTGAAGATTCATGGGACCGATCGATCTCAACATCTTAACTCATAAAAATATATATATTTTTTAAAAAATATTGTGTTGGATTATTAAAATTCCTATAATAGAATATTTTAACAGATTATTATAATATACAAAATTCTTTGCACATTTAATAACTTCTACAAACTTGAGAAATCTCTTTACAAATTTAATAAATTTCTTAACTCTTAGAATCAACAAACTCTATCCAAATCCTACTTCCAACTATCTTTTGATTTTTCTTACAATTTAAAAAAAAAAAATCTGATGTGTATCTCTGTTCTTGCATTAACCTCAAGAATGTCCTTTCATTACCTATCACTTTTAAATGATACATATTAACTTTTAAGATATAATCCTATTACCCCTAATCTAACATGGAATGAAGCATATTCACATTTCTTGTACCACAAGTTCCTTATGAATAACCCTCCTTCGTCTCTACTCAAGGAACCCCAAAGAAAAAATTCCCCAACACCTTCTTCTTCTACCCCTTCTTTATTTATCTCTAAGGTCGAAACAAAAACCAAAACCTAGAAAGAGAAAAATGGGAGATCAAGGAGTACAACAAATGCAGCAACCTACTGTTGTGTATCCAGACCCATCTTCTTCTTCTTCCTCTGCCTCTAGCGGTTCCTTTGGGACTGTCTTCATAGTCTTGGCGGTGATTCTTGTCTTGTCGGTTTTGGCTTGTGTCTTTGGGAGGTTTTGTAACCGTGAAACCAGTGCGCCTAAGCAGCAGCATAGCAAGCATCCAAAGCATGATAAAGGTTCTTCTAAGAAGAGCAATGAGATTAGGCCTGTGGAGCGTGAGCCAAAGGAGATTGGTAATATGGAGTTTGGGTTCGATATGAAACGACCTAAGCAGATTGAGGAACCCTCAGGAAGAGATGGTGATGACATTGAGTTGGGATTTGATAACAACAAGAGAGGAGAAAGGAGAGAAGGAGTGTCACCTCCTCGTCCGGTTATCAAACATGGAGTGAGGTTTAAGTTACCGGAAAATGGAGACCATCATGCTAAGGGCCAAATCAGACGTGGATCAGGTCCTGGCTTTGAGTTCCGACCAGGACACTAAAGAACAAGCCACTTTAAACTTATCTCTTAATTGCTTCCTTCCTCCTTTCTTTTCTGGCTTGATTTTATGGGTACAGAACTTAGACCTGAAGCTAGCAAAACTTCTTGGTCTCTATACATATTTGAGGTACTAAATAAATAACATATATATGTAGAATTTACAAAGTTGATTACATAAGAATAATTTGGTAAAAGAATCAACAAAATTATGGAAGAACGTTTTCATCAGAATACAGAGTTCTTCACTATCCTCTTCACCCAAACAAAATTCAGGAACAGAGAACACAGAATGCAGAAGAAATACAACAACATACAAACAACTCTTCACAAATTTTCTGGGTTCTTATTTTCTGAGGACATTTAGCCATTAGAGAACAAAAACTAAAGGGCACCTACCGAGAAATGCATCTCAGAGAGTACAGATAAAAAATAATGATTTTACAGAGGCAGGGGTATGTGTTACTTTCACCTATATCGTATCATTAGAATCTTCGGTTATTGAAAGGTCGAGTCTCAGATTCATTCCCTGAGAAATCTGATGAGCTTTTGACTGAGTAATCTCCACTATACATACCTGACTCTGCACTACTATCAAAACCAAACGCCATTTTCCTGAACTTCATGATGTCTTCATTGTATTGCCCTGAGTCATAAGCTGTGCTTTGCCCTACTTTGATTCCATTGCTAATATCTCCTGAGTCTTCGTCACAGTCCAATGCTCTCACAACCTTATTTTACCAAATATTGGGATCAAGAACTGTATAATAGGGCAATCAAAAAAACTTATAGCTATGTAGTTGAGCTTTACCTGAACCATGCGTGGACGTTTTGGACCAGAATGTCTAACACATGCGGCTGCTGTCTCAATCATTCTGAAGACTTCATGCTCCACATAATGTTTTTCGAGTCGTCTATCAATTAGTTCGCTGAAATCTCCCGTCTCAATAGCTTTGAGAAGCAACGGGCGTGCCTGTGAGTTAATGTATAAGTAGTACATGAGTAAACTAGAGCCAATCTTTTACTGTAACTGAAGAATGTTTGAATTTGAAGATTGGTTTTGTTTACCCATTCGACCAGACTCTCTTCTCCTAAAGGCTGATTCTGGTCAACTGGTTTCCGTCCTGTTACAAGCTCTAAGAGAACTACCCCAAAAGAGAACACATCGGATCTATCAGTCAGTTTTCCACTTGATGCATATTCTGGTGCCAAGTACCTGACCAGATAACATGTTAGTCTTGATCCCTATGATACAACCATAGGATAACTAAAGATTTAGTTTGAATACTAGGAACACTATTGTCTCACTCCAATTAAAACAAAATTTTCTTCAAGCTATTGCTTGATAAAGATTAAGCTTTGGAATGGAATTTTGTGATGAATGCTTACCCAAAGGTACCCATAACCCGAGTTGATACGTGAGTTTGCGTTGTATCATTGAGTCTAGCAAGTCCAAAATCAGCAACCTAAACACCGGACAAAACAAGCCTCATGAACTAAAGCTTTACAGAGTCATATGAAGGATATAAAGAAAAAGAGTCAAATTCTATATTGCCTGAGCTTCATAATCATCATCCAGTAAAATGTTTGCTGACTTTATGTCCCTGTGAATGATTTTTGGATGACCTGTAAAATAAAACAAGGATGTGATTCTGGCTTATATTTTGAATTATAAAGTGCTTAACCAAAAACAGAACAAAAATATTGAAGGCTGTGATTCTGTTTGACAAATGGATGAGGAATTACTTACAGTCTTCGTGCAGATATGCCAACCCTTTGGCGGATCCTATAGCAATCCGGACTCTCCTAGACCATTCTAGTACCGGCATTCCCTTTCCTATCAAGATGGAACACGTACAGTGAGCGAGTCTATTACACAAAGCTAAGAAAAAGTCTAATCTATAACAGAAATTGTGAAAAGCCACACACCGTGCAAATGATGCTCCAATGTTTGATTTGGAACATACTCATAGATAAGCAATCTATGCTGGTCTGAAATGCAATAACCAACCAGAGATACCAAATGGCAATGGTGAACGCGGCTGATGATCTCAACCTCTGCTTTGAATTCACGGTCGCCTTGTCCACTCCCAGCTTTAAGCTGCTTAACAGCAACAACTCTACCATCATGTAATGTACCTTTGTAGACGCATCCAAACCCTCCTTCTCCAAGAATGTTTTGATGAGCAAAGCCGTGTGTTATATCAGCAAGCTCTTCGTAACTGAAATGAGTCTGGCCACTTCCAAGCACAGCAGAGTCGGGTGTACCACTGGATTGCATTTGATGAGGACCTCTTTGGCTCCCATAGCTGTTTCCCATACCAGAATGTTGCTGTGAATTGTACATTGGACCAGCAGGACCAGAGTATACTTTACTAGGATCTTGACCGTATGCAAATCCATCTACATCTCAACCAAATTAAACAATGCTGGTAAATTCAACTAATCAAGCTAAGCATAGAGATGATGATTGATAAAGATCTGTTTTTTTTTTTCTTTTTCTTTTGACCTGATTTTACGGAGAAATTGGAATGTGGCAAGTACTGTGAATGGCCATAGCCATCAACGTTCTTCTTTTTCTTTCTTCTCAATAAGAAGACAACAGCTATTAGAGCCAAGACGGCAAAACCTGCCACAGCCATTCCGACCATAGTCTTGCCTTGATAGCCATTTCCATTGCTGCTGTTTGTAGGAGGCGTTTCTTTGCTTGGGGTTGTTAGAGATGGAGACGCGATGGGTCCACCGCTGGGTCTAGGTGGTGCATAGAATGGGCTTGGTGGCGCGTTTGGATGAGCCGGTGGAGAATCAGCTGGACCTGATGGTTGAGTTGGAGGAGGTTTGGTTGAGTCTGATGGTGGGGCCGGAGGTGAATTGGTACGTTCTGTTGGTGGAGCCGGAGGAGATTCAGACGGTGGTTTATCCGGGTTTGTTGAAGATGATGGAGGAGGAGACGATTGAACGTCTGGAGACGGAGGAGGGTTATCGGATTCGTTTGGTGGAGCTGGTGGTGTTTCGGAATCAGTTGGAGGAGGAGGAGAAGAAGAAGGAGATTTAGTGGATGCTGGTGGCGGAGGAGAATTGTTAGAGTCTGCGGGTGGAGGATCAGCAGATGGAGGCGGAGAGCTGGTTAATGGAGGAAGAATAGAAGGCAGGGGAGGAAGAATTGAATCTGGAGGAGGAGGCGACGGTTCTGGTTCAGACGGTGGCGGAGGCGATGAGTCAGCGGGTGGGGTAGGAGGGGATGAATCTGCCGGTGGAGGGGATGAATCTGCCGGCGGAGGAATGGAATCGGCTGGTGGGGAAGGACTCGGCGACCCTTCTGAATCTGACATTTTCTTTTTCGAATTATTCTTCCGCTTTGCTTTTAGATTCCAGAAATCAACACTCAACGATTGATACCTAATACGCACAAAAACAAATTTTCGTCTGGTAATATCTCAATTCACGAAGAATAAAATTGTCGCAAGCTCTCTCTCTCTTCTCTAAAACCCTTTGATTCAGAACTACTTTTGTCAATCAGTTACTAGAAAAACCTCTTTCCCAGAAACAATTTAAACTCAATAAGATCAAATGCATAGGGTTTATAAATCCAGGACCTCGAAATCAAGTCGAGAGAGAGAGAGAAGAGGTATTACAGACAAAAAACCCGTTAATGGAAAGAAGAAGAAAGCTAAGTCTCCTCTATTCCCCTCTTCCTCTCCCTCGTTTTCTTTTCCCGGGAAAAGGAAAGAAAAGAAGAAAAAAAATAAGAAAGGAATCTAAGAAATCGCCATGATCATATTTAGTGAAGATAACTTGTAGGCACGTCTTCGTGTGCCCATTGATTGATCAAAAACGGTCTCTCTCTCTCTCTCTATCTCTAGAATATTAATTTGTTATCCTCGTATTGTTCTCCTTGATTCCCGGGTTACCGCGTAAATTCAACGGAATTATTAGAAGTTTTTTTTGTCGGACTCTTTTGACCCGACCCGGTCGATTATTGTTAATATAAATGGGCCTTTTAAAAGGATGTTAAAACCCATTACTAATTAAGCCGGCATTTTCGTCTTTTCTATGTTCATTGATTAATTATAATAGTTTAACAAAGGGAACGGTAATTTCATAGGTAAACTATGCGGTTAAATGAAATAAATATTTGTGCGAATTAATACATGAATTATTAATTTAATTTAACTTATGCTTAAACTTTTTAGGTTGTACTGATATATACCCGATCGTTAGCGGTGTTTAAAATTCCGTTAACAACCAAAACGACGTCGTTTTGAGTTAATCAAGTGTTAAACAAAACATCTAAAACGACGTCGTTTTGACTCATCTCCTCCATTTTCTACAAAATCAAAAACTGGGGCAAAAATTAAAATTAAAATTAAAAATTAAACTGGGACACTATTAAGGATTACAGAGGAAGAGATCAGAGCCTTCTATGACAAAGTACGAAGATATCAGTCTACAGATATATGAATCTGTACAGAAAAGATGAAGCATAGCAAATAGAGAGAAAACTCATGATTACAAAAAGCTTCAGCCTTTTTGTTCTGCTTTACACAAGTAGGTGGGTATTTAAATAACAAGGTATTTCTGAATTTGCTGTTCAAGAAATCAACATCCAAAATTGAAACAATGAATTAATTGAAACTGAAACCCCTTGATCAACTTGACTGATATAGGTTCAGTCTACTCTTAGCTTCTATCAACAGGGTTTCTAAGCTCTCCAGTTGTGTAACCCAAGACTCCTTCAAAGCTTCTTCCATCCTCTGTTTTCTCTTGTAGCTTCTCTATCAGTGATAGCTTGGAGTCCTTGTTTAATTGATGAGAGCAGTTAAAGCAATTAAGGAAGAGTGTTGTTATTATATTGTGTACCTTGTCATAGAAGGCTTCGACCTCTTTCTCTGTAATGGCTTCGTACATATTGTTTTCATCAAGAAAGTGTCAAACTGATCAAATTAACATGTATGATGTCTAGAACAAGAACTCGGTCAGAAGAAGGGAACCATTTGATGTAGGACCGTGTAAAACTAGATTAAAAAAACGATTGAAATATCTTTTCAAAAAAAAAATTTTAAATTGAAAGGGAAAACCTATGCGGAGTCGAGAACAAAATCTCTTTCTTTAATTCTTAAATTGCCCGTAGTGTCACGGTTTTGTGCGATATAAGAATCCTAGGATACAACCGTAGCGAGACCGTTTCAAATGCACTCGAAATCGGAATCTATCAAACTTAGAATGTAACGATATAATCTCGGTAGACTTACTGTCTGAGAGAGATTGAGAGAAAATAATAACAACGTGTGAAGGATTTTTTCGTTGAAGAAGTCGAAGTGAAAAATGAGAGGAGGCTCAGTTAAATAGGCAAGCGACTTGAAGCGCAAGCCTGAAAACTATTATGATCTGCGCTGGATCGCGCCCGAGATTCGCGGAGAGAATCGAGGAGAAAAATCTGGGCCGTTATTGACTCGTTCAAACGTGATGAGTTGGAGAGATATTTTGATCCGAAATTCATTTCGGTTCGAGTTCTGGTCCGGTTTAATTTTAGTAAATCGAACCGACCTCTGATTTATTTTTGGGCCAAAAAATCCATAGAAAAAGTCCATGGAAATTTTTTACAAAAAGAATATATCTATATGGACTAGGACTGGGACATTCCAAAAGACCCAAAGACCCCGCGACCCGCGTTGCGTCGGCAACGGCGGCGCGCACGTGTGAGTGGCTCATCTCTCTCCAATACACCATAGTGTACACAACCCAATTGAACATAAACATGCACTCTTCCATATATATACTAGTGGAAAAAAGTTTTTCTAAGCAATGTGGGATAATAACACTTGTTGAATATAGTCAACATTTTTTGTGTTTATGCATGTTTAAGTTGCTCTCTTTACATCTCCATTTCTCATTCAAATTACACTCAAATTTTACAAATGAATATTCCAACTTATAATGCTAGTTACAAGGATTCTGATGCACTCATAATCCAGTTATTCCGGTGAACTTCTTCAACGAAAAAATCGATGGAACATTGGTTAAAAACATTGTCAAATTATTGAGTTCCAACATTTGTTGCAATCTGTTATAATGTCTTGATCAATGAAACTATTATGGATTCTCATCAAGGCAATTTCTTCAACAGATTCAATAGATTTCATTTAAGAGAGTTTCTTCATCACCGAAGAACTTACTGGAACAATTAGGATACTTAAACTCCTTAATCCTTTTGGAATCTGAGCTTCATCGTGAAGAAGTAGACATTCAATTTCAATCATAATTCTTTACTTATTCGCTTGGAATATACATACTTCTCTATGAACGATGAAAGAAGAAACAAAGAAACTACTTTAATGGTGAGAATCGTACGACAAGAACAAAGAATCATTGATAAATACCTAATTCGGAATCGATCCGATGACAAGAACAAAGCTATTATCGTGATGGTAAAAAGAGTGTTGACAAGCTTCAAGCAATGTTTAACAAAAGGGTTGTAAGCATGTGTCGCAAGTTCACTTTCTGCCCCAATTTCTGATTTTACAAAGAATGGAGGAGATGAGCCAAAACGAGTCATTTTGGATGTCTTGTTTAACACTTTGATTAGCTCAAAACGATGTCGTTTTAGCTGTTAAAAAAAATTTAAATACCGTTAACGATCGAATATGTATTAGTACAATCTAAAAATTTTAAATATATATTAGATTAAATTAATAATTCATGTATTAATTTGTACATATGTTTACTTCAAATCAATCGCATAATTCATCGTATGAAATGGCCGACTAAACAATCGTCCTAGTCATAGTTAAATTTTGGCGGTTAACAATTAAAATTTTTTAAAGCTCGCTTATTTCAGTATTTAACTAGTTTTTTTAAAATCGTTTAACCGACATAAACAACGAGGAAAATAATGTAGGGTTATAATAATATCGTGTTTAAGTAACGTAACTTCATATAGGGGTAATATGATAATTGTAAATGAATAAAAGATCTTGTCGTGCAAGCAGAAAGTAACGGCACCGCTTAAAAAACCGTTTATACGGAAACAGATTTAACCCTTGTTAAACCCCTCACTGCCTTTCTTCTCCTCCTCTTTCTACATTCTCTCATTTTTGTTTCCCAAGAAAACTTCTCTTTTTTTTTTTTTTTTTTTTTTTTCCCCCTTTTTNACTTTCTCTCTGTTACTTTCCACTCTGTTTGTTTGTTCCCTCCTTGGTGATGGCGGCGCAATTCGAGATTGAGGATCAAGCGTCAGTCACCAAACTTGATAATGGCGAAATTTTCGACGATGCCGATTCTTCCTCTCGATCTTCTACAACTGACTCGATCATTCTTCTCGGTGAAGGAAACCAAGAGCACGACGTTATTAGGACGTGTTTTCTCTCCGGCATGGGTGCTGTCTCTACCGATACGACGATCGTGGCTGTGCGTAAAAACTCTTCTCAAGGGATCACGACGAGAGCCAAGTATCAGGCGTTTCGGATTTATACGGAAGCTATGGCGAGGAAGAACAGCGGAGATCCCAATGTAAAATACGGTTGGTACGCTGGTTCCAAGGAGGAGATCGAGAGTATTATCGCTTATGGATTCAGCAGTCGAGAGGTCAGTAAATTCGAGAATGACAATGGATCTAATGGGATCGGAATACATCTAGTTCCTTCTAAGTGCTCCATCTTCGCGTAAGTAGTCCGATGTCCTTTAACTCCTTGATTTTTGATTTGATTTGATTTGAACAATCGCTAAATTCGAAGATGTAACTAAGCTAGGTTTAGTTTCTGAGAAGATTGAATTTGAATGTAACAGTGAAATTTCCTTATCTGCTGCAGGGCCGAAGCTACAAAGCCAGACGAGGAAGGCTTAAGGCATCTTCTCTTATGCCGAATAATCCTTGGGAAACCTGAGCCAATTATCTCCGGCTCTAAACAATCGTATCCGAGCTCAAATCAATTCGATTCTGGTGTGGATAATCTCTACAATCCCAAAAAGTATATCATATGGAGCTGTACCATGAACTCATACATCTTACCGAGTTATATCGTCAGTTTTAGGTCTCCATGTCTCAGAGGTATATAAAATCATTCTTCAGTTTCATAGTTGTGTTAGTGCTAAATTGTGGAAGGTTGGTGTGTTTTTCAGTTATAAGTGGTGGTGGTTTTCCGGCAACACGAAGCTCAAGCTCGCCGAGGGTCAGTTTTGCAGCTCTAATGTCAATGCTGTCTAATTCAATAGACCCTTCGAGAATGAACTTGATTATGAGAACGTACAATGATTTTCAGGTATGAGTTTCATTTCATTTGACTATTGTTATCCACAATTCTCTGGTTTTTGGAAATTCATTACTTAGATGCAAGTTTGTGAGTTGAATGCAGAAACGGAAGATCCAGAGAGATCAATTAGTTCGGAAGATGAGAGAAGTGGCTGGAGACAATCTTTTGACTGAGATAATCAAGAATCACAGAAACAAAAACAAGGTTAAAGTTTGAAAGACAACTCATAGATAGAAAAATACAAGGTAAGCAAGTCTTGGTTTGCTTTTTTTTCATCTAATCAAAATATAATGGAAAGTGAAAGCAGAATAAGTCTTCATTCTTATTCTTTCTTATTGAGCAAGGATTGTTAAGAACTTGTCAAAACTCCACATCAGCTTATATTGCTTTAGAGGTGTATTGTTCTAAGTCATGCAAAGTTTAATTCATTTACTTTCATCAAAACATATACTAGAATTTAAGAAAAGTCTTTTCTTTTCTAAAGTAATATTGACCCCTTTTTTTCCTTATACCTTGCAGAGAAGAATAGAAGAAGACACACGCTTTACACGTGTGCATACTCAGCTCATTCAAATGTGGTTTATATCATTTTTTTCTCTCTCTTGTGGAAGGTACAGTTTCTGTTCAACAGAGATGTCATTTGGTAATGAACTTTTAGCAAATTTGTAAAGAGCATATCAATGAATATTTTCCAAATTTCAAGAATCATATCCTCCGATTGGTAAATCTCTTCCCATTACTCCTCCTACGTGATCTCCATCTGTCTTTAATGTCCTCAACATCGCTTTTCTCCAATACGATGCCGTTTTCTCCTTGATCATCTCTTCCTCCTCCACGAACTCTAGCAGCTTCAGCGAGAAGATCTTCAATCATACTCTCAGTGGTTTTGATAGTGATCCCACGAATGTACCAAGAAAGTGGTGGTGGAGTAAGAATAGCAGAAGGCTGAAACATCTGATCCATTGTTACCTTCGAACCAATCCTTCCACGTCCGTTGCTACAACTATCGTAATCTTGTTGAGTTTTGGGCTTTACTGTCTCACATAAATGTTCGTCTATAAACAGTGGCTCCACTTTCCAACAACCTTCAAACACTTTCATGAACATTGTTCTTTCTTGCTTATAATTTGACTGAAAAAAACACCATTAAACTATTGTGAGGATCCACAACAAAAAAAAGAGGTTGAGTCTTGTAAGGGATTATATAATATCATACAGTGAGATGTTTTCGGTTTTCTTGGACAATAAGATGTACAGGGAAAGTTCCAGCCCACCAAAGGAACTTCCATGCTGCGGCTTGTTTCACCTCCACTGTCTGTATTGCTCCTTCCTCCATCAAAACTTCTCTCGATATACATTCCTGCTTAGGATTATCAGAACTGAATATCATACAAAGTCAAGACCATGCAAGTAAGCACCTTAATGTTTTTGAAGTATCTTTTGTTGTCTGGATGAGTAAATATTTTGTAGACTGATTCAGGAGGCAATCCAACGTTTACTTCTACGTTTAAATGGCAAAACGAGCCATTTTGTGTTTTCACCTGAAAATAACGTAAACTTAGTAAACGTTTTTTTTTTGGGTTCTAAATTCTAGCAATTCTAACATCTTACAAAAACTCAAAAAGATAAAGAGAGAACGAGAATGTTGTTTAATTTTTGATAAAATTAGAAGAAATGTTGTTTTCAACAGAAAGAGATATATAAAGTTTTGTTAACTCGCTAATTAACGTCTAATTGTGAATTGAGTTTTTATGGTTGAGATGACACGATCAAATTAAACATTAGAGTTTTTTTAGTGTGAAGAGTTAGTGGTTAAATTGGCGACTTGTCCATATGTGAAGACTTTTTTTGTTAAATAACATTTTTCCCTTGTCTAAGTTTTGAGATTTGTGCTTGGTTTTACCTGAACCTTTGGAGGTTGATCAATCCATGAAGGATTATCTCTCCAAGCTTGTAATTGCCTCTCTAACTTCTCCTCATCAATTTGCTCATAATGATTAGTCTCTATCTTTGATGACACTTGCTTACTCAAACTTACCTCTTTCACATTCCTTAATCTCTTGAACTCAGCCTACAAGAAAATAATCCAGATAATTAATTTATAATATTTGATTAAGCTTCTTAATTAAAAGTTTGACCTTAAGAGGCTCTTGAATTGTCTGATTAATCCACACAGCAAATCCAGGAAACACAATATTATTCTCAAAAAACTTGATGAATCCTATACCGCTCTTCTCCTCTGATCTGGACATTTCAGATCCATCCATCTAGTTCTGTAAAAAAAAATCGATCACAAAACAGAGGAAGATGGAAAAAAAATAGAAAAGTCAACGAGGTGATTTAAGGAAAACACAGAGAAAAAAGATTGGTTTAGGATTAAAAATAATAAAGATAACAAGAATCAGTTTTGTGGGGGTTGAGTGTACCTTACGGACATGAGACAGTTCAACTATCGTGAGTTTCTCTTTCGACGTTAAAGCATGTGCGAGAAATCGGCCGGACTCGTGTCTTTCACTTGTCGCAACTGAACTCGTGAAACCATAAAACAAGTATCGTCTTCAACAATCTCAAATTTCGACTCTGGTTTCTTTTGTTTTTTTAATTATAAAAACCTTAGTGCGCAAAAATAATTTTTTAAAAATCTGTAAATGTCTTTCTTTTCTTTATATCAAAAAGGCGGGGGCGGAGACCAACATGTCGTTATTGTCAAGCATTATATGTAATTGATTGGCCTAATAGCATCTCCAAAAAAACCCTCAAAACCTCAAATTTAAGGTTTTGAATCTCCAAAAACAACCTCAAAAATCTCAAATTTGAGGCTAGATTTTACTATTTACAAACTTCAAATTTGAGGTTCCAATTTTTAAATTACATTATAGTCCTTAAACTTATAAATTTTTTATAAATAATTCTATTAAGTTTCTTTTTTATCATTTTAATCTTTAAAATTTTATATAAATCAATTATAACTAACTTCTTAAAATAAAAACAAATTATAAATATAAAAACTATATTACATAAAACTTTAACTTATTTTACAAAATAAGAACATTAGATGAAACAAATATACTACAAAAGTACAGCAACACAAAAAATAAAATTACAAAACAACATAAAATATTACACAAAAAATTATAAAACACATAAAAGTTACATATATAAAATATTACAACTTACTAATAATTAGGTAAATCTGATCCTGAACCTCCAAGATCACCAAAATATTCTCCAAAAAGATTCGGTGTGGTTGAAGGTTGTAGTTGTTCTTGATTTCTTTTTTGTATGATTCGTGCTTGTTTATATAGTATATACTCACGAATATTACTATCACTGATAGTGTTTTGATTTGTTAACAATATTTTGTTTTCTTCTTGCATTTCTTTTATCACTTCAGAATGCATTGGTTGATCATATATGGGATACTTCGGTAATAGCTATGATCAATAATTTTATTTTTATTGTATTTTATAATTTAGTTTTATGTGTTTTTAATGTTTGATGTAATTTTATAATATAATGTAATGTTTTGTTAAATAATATTGCTTGTAATATATGTAAAATGTATGTTTTAGCAACTTATAAAAGTATTAAAGCTTTAGTTATAAATACTTAAAATTATAAGGACTATCTTGTAAAATACTAACTTTCAACACTTTAAATTTGAGGTTTCTTTTTGGAGAGAACCCTCAAATTTGAGGTTGAAGAAATCTCAAATTCCTTTTTGGAGATGCTCTAAGAGCCGATTATGATTTGTACTTTTGGTATTCGACACCAATATCAAAATACAAGAATTTTTTGGTCATTTAAACACATAAGTCTTGCGAAATGACCATATTAAATTTGAAGTTCGTCTCTCTCTAAAAAATCTCTGAAGTTACGTTAACCTGGTCAAACAAAACTTAAGAAGTCAGTCGTTAAAACAGTAAATGTCTGTTAATTGTATTTAGCTACTTGATTAAAAATTCTAAAAAGAACTAAAACCCTAATTTGCAAAATCTCCTGTGAAAGGGGATTTTAAAACAATGATAGTGAGAGGCGAATTCTAGTAAATAGAGGTTATTTTCCTGTGAGGTTCGATTATGTTAAGGTGATAATGGCAGGGGGAGATGGAATCCAGGAAGTGTTGGGTTAATCGTGGAGGTAGAATCTTCAACAAATGAGAATACGCCAAGGTCTGCGGAAGGGAGTGAACATGTAGATGCGACAGAGAAGCAACTGAGAGCTGAAGATATAACAATTCCAAGGTAAGTTGCAACTCACTTCTTATCTGTGAAATTTTTAGTCCTCATTCATTTATGTTCTTCTGATTTTAACAGTTTGAATGATCTGTCTAAGGAAGAACATGAGTTAGATTATGATTGTGAGGCGGTGTGTGAGAATATAGAAGATGATTTATGTGACAATGATGAAGAAAGGTTTAGGAGTTGAGGAAGAAATTGTGCTGAATGTGGAAGAATGTATAAGGCAAGTTGTGGGCACACTAATTGACCCGGATCCATTAGTGGGCTCGGGTCGGATTACACGGAGAGTAGAGGACGTTCAGCGCGCGGAGCATGCAATGAGCAAAGGAAAGCTCAGCGCGGGGAGCACGCAATGAGCAGAGGAAGCTCAGCGCGGGGAGCA
>OVBE01010703.1:0-14413 GCA_900406425.1 Iberis pinnata
TTTTTCTATGTGTTTCTTTCTCTCTTAGGGTTTTTCTTATTTATATATATAACATTATGTAAGTCGGTTCGTGTCACATAAAAATAATATATATATATATATATTTATATATTGATAAAATGGAAATGATAAACAATAACTTAGGTGTATAATATCGAGAAATTGTTATAACCGAGGNTATAACCGAGGCAAATGATGTCTTACTAGTACTATACAGCTATGATGGGATAATACGTTTTCGAGGAAAAACCCTATGCTTATTACGTCACAGATATGACGGGACGATAAAGTCAGTCTCTCTCTCTCTGTGATTTACGAGGCGATAATGATGTCTTCTTACGTTACCGAGGACAACAAAAAATTGAAGAGGCGAGAATACCCAAAATCGTGCCTCTTCGATTAATACACGACTAATATATTTTTTATTCTATAGGACCGAGTTATTCTTAAATCGGTAAACGTAATAAAGGTATATTATTCTTAACTTGGTAACGTAATAAAGGCTGAGTTATTTGTACGTCTGGAATGTAAGAAGGAATGAGTTATCTTTAAGTCGGTAAACTTGATAAGGGCAGGGCTGAGTTATTTCCTACCTCGGTAACTGAAATCGTAAGGAAATTTTTAAAAAACCCTTTATTATTAAGAAACAGAGGGAGTATCTCTTTATCCCGTTTTATCTATATTTTCCAAATTTCAATACTTAAAACTTAACTTTTCAATTTATTATGGATACTACTCCATTAATTACTTATAGAAAGATGTGTTTCAAGGCAAAATGTGTGATTCCGTATTGACGTGAAAGAGAAAAGCAATAATTAAAAGAAAGTGAAAAATCGAGTAATATGAATCAAAAAATGAAATCAAGAAAATCAAGTAGGGTAACATATATTCTGAATTTGATGTAATACGAATAGGCGGGAATATTTAGCCGAATTTGAAAGGAAAAGATATCTTACTAAACGGCTGGTCGTTCTTTTTGTTGCATGTATGAGTTATATTTTTACTATACGACTGAGTTATTTTTATTTGACGGCAAGTTATCTTGCCAGACGGCTGAGTTATCTTACTAAACGGTGGTTTTTGTGTGCATGTTCTTTAGACCGCTGAGAATATACAAACTCATAATCATCCATAATTATCAAGTCCAAACTCCTCAAACATATCTACTAGTTCAAGCCAAACTCTTGTTAACATCCACTTGGGCTTCTCTTGGCAAAGCGCCCAACTGATCTTCAACATACGCATGTGGTTTCGGTAAACCATTCTTCCCACCATATTAAAATATGTCCAAACTGTCCCAGTATGTGACAGCTCCCACCTGTTTTTTCCTACACAAAAAGACATAACAGAAGGGTTAGTGTTGTTTTTGTATCTTAAGGAAGGAAACCCAATTGATGCATGCTGACAGCGAGTATAAGAAACCACTGTCCCTTATAATTGGAGTGAACGCCTTCACAAGATCGTATAGAAATTTAAACCACACATCACTAGTTTTGTCAGGATATTTACCGGGACCAGGGTTTAACACAGGGAGGTTTTCCCGATCAGCAGAACTATTAATGGCATTGACACTGCTCTGTAACCTGCAGGAATAAGGAGGAACAACCGATAAATTGGACATATATCTGACAAAAAGACATAGGGTGAAGAGGGTAAGTAATACTTACTAAGTATATATAGAGGGTAATAAGAAGACGAGACGTCGCGAGTCAAAAGGAAAAATATTTGAAGTAACCGTAAGACAACATATATTCATACATCTCGATAACATTATCAATTCTCATTCAATAAAGTGGATAATATTCACTTTGGATTGAAAAGAGGATCTTTGTTAACACATTTTATATAATTCACATTCGTCAATGAATTATGGTTTAGGGTTAACTAACAAATATAAAAAGGGAAGTTAACCCTATACCCTTATACTAATAAATTGTTATTCTGATAATTTTCCAACAAAAAGTTAAAGTTAACTAAGGATCAATAATGTTTTCGGTCCGGTTTTGAGCCGGCGCACTAGTACTAATGATTGTATACTTGTCTGCCATCATAGCCAAACAATATGAATTTGAAAAGAGATTTATTGACAGAGAAGTAATAGAATATTAGTCGCGAGATCACAGAAAAATGAAAAATACAAACGGTTATATAAACAATGATCCCATGGGCTTTCATTTCTAATATACTTTTGAAAAGACAAATACTCAGCCCTGGTTACGTTAGGGAGGTCAGAATAACTCAGCCTTAACTATGTTTCCGAGGTAAGAATAACTCATCCCTCTTTAGGTTTCCGAGGTCAGAATAACTCAGCCCTTATTACGTTACCGAGGTCAAAATAACTCAGACCTTTTAATATTTGAAATCCTGTAATATCACATTATAGCTACGTAAGAAAACATCATAGCCGCGTTTACCCGTGGTAACTTTATTTTAACCCATTTAGGGTTTAGGGTTTATTGTTTATTGTTTGTTGTTTACTATTAAATAGTAGTATATAATCGAGTTAAGACTCTTACTTAATATCCACCATTAAATTAAAAAGATCAAAAAGTAATCCTTGCCTTTGTGGATTGAGTTATTCTACAAAGTAATATTCACCATTTGCCAATTTGACCAATAATAATGGGTTGAAACTAGTTAATTTTCACTATTGCTTTAGTTTGACAATGATTTAGCAATAACGTGAAAATCACTAAAATATATAAATTAGTGAGCTGTAGCCCACAATTTTTTGTTAATTTGACAAAATCTGAAATAAGTTTAGTATACTTTCTTAGAGTCTCTTTACCAATAATAATGGGTTGAAATTTGTTAATTATCACTATTGCTTTCGTTTGACCATGGTTTAGCAATAACGTAAAAATCACTAAATTTATAAATTAGTGAGCTACCACGAGTTTTTGTCAATTTGAAAAATATGTTTAGTATTCTTTCTTAGAGTCTCTTTCCCAATAATAATGGGTTGAAACTAGTTAATTATCACTATTGCTTTCGTTTGACAATGGTTTTAAAATAACGTGAAATCACTAAAATATATAAATTAGTGAGCTATAGCTCACGATTTTTGTCAATTTGACAAAATCTGAAATAAGTTTAAACCATTGTCAAACGAAAGCAATAGTGATAATTGACAAGTTTCAACCCATTATTACTGGTAAAGAGACTCTAAGAAAGCATATTAAACTTATTTCAGATTTTATCAAATTGAAAAAAAATCGTTGGCTATTATAGCTCACTAATTTATATATTTTAGTGATTTTCACGTTACTGCTAAACCATGGTCAAACGAAAGCAATAGTGATAATTAACAAGTTTCAACCCATTATTATTGGTAAAGAGACTCTAAGAAAGCATACTAAACTTATTTTAGATTTTGTTAAATTGACAAAAAATCGTGGGCTATAGCTCACTAATTTATAAATTTTAGTGATTTTCACGTTATTGCTAAACCATGGTCAAACGAAAGCAATATGATAATTAACAAGTTTCAACCCATTATTATTGGTAAAGAGACTCTAAGAAAGTATACTAAACTTAATTAAGATTTTGTCAAATTGACAAAAAATCGTGGGCTATAGCTCACTAATTAATATATTTTAGTGATTTTCACGTTATTGCTAAATAATTGTCAAACTAAATCAATAGTGATAATTAATTAGTTTTAACCCATTATTATTGGTCAAATTGGCAAAAAGTNGAAAGCAATATGATAATTAACAAGTTTCAACCCATTATTATTGGTAAAGAGACTCTAAGAAAGTATACTAAACTTAATTAAGATTTTGTCAAATTGACAAAAAATCGTGGGCTATAGCTCACTAATTAATATATTTTAGTGATTTTCACGTTATTGCTAAATAATTGTCAAACTAAATCAATAGTGATAATTAATTAGTTTTAACCCATTATTATTGGTCAAATTGGCAAAAAGTAATCATTGTGGATTAAAAAGATCAAAAAGTAACTTCATATGAGTTAGATCTCGTTCCCAAATCTACATGTTAGGTTTAAAGTAACCGTAAGACAACATATATACATACATCTCGATAGCATTAGCAATTCTCATTCAATAAAATGGATACATACATTTTATTAATATTCACTTTGTATTGAAAAATGGTTTAGTTATGTATTAACACATTTTATATAATTCACAATCGTCAATGAATTATGGTTTAGGGTTTACTAACAAATATAAAAAGGGAAGTTAACCCAACCTTAAATCCTAAATCCTTACTATTCTGAATAACGGAATATACCTTTTATATGATATTGAATAAACTAATTTTAATAAATGTTATTATTAATGGGTTATAAAAATTGAAGTTTTTAGTTTTGGTTTATAAAAATTCAAAAGTACCTCAGAAATCAGCTTTAATGAACCCCGACCTCAGCCATCCATAAAACCAGTTCGATTATTATTAAATCCAGAACTCAGTCGTATCACAAAACCCATTTAAATCCATAAATCACATTATGCCCACGCTTATTACTTTACCGACATCTCAAAAAAAAAAATTGAAGATGCGGGAAGCTGAACTTGAATATGTAAGAGCTTCTTTAGTGGTTCTAGAGTAGGAAGTTGAACTTGAATTGTGGTTACAAATAAGTTAGTTTACGACTTAGTTCTTTTCCCTATACGACTGGGTTATGGGTATGAAAAGTTATCAATACCATTGAGTTATGGGTATGAAAAGTTATCAATACGACTGAGTTATGTTTACTAAACGATAGAGTTTTCTTCATAGTTAAAAGTTATGGCTGCCTTCAATTTCAATTACGACTGAGTTAGGTTTATAGTACTATTTCGAAATCCGTTGTTCTACTTCAACAACGCAGCATCTGTGTAATCGTCAGACTCAATCTCATCACCTTGTTTACAACAAAAGTTGTTTAGAACAATTAGAAGTTAACTTTAATTGACAGCATAACAAATAAAAACAAGCTAGATGAACAAGAACTCATACGTTTTCGAGGTCAAACCCTATGCTTATTATGTAAGAGTATTAGGCAGCTATGACGGGACGATAAAGTCAGTCTCTCTCTCTGTTGCGGAAAATGTGATTTTACGAGGCGTGTAATGATGCTTATTACAACGCAGCTATTATGTCAGAGTATTAGGCAGTGTGAAACTAATTTATGGATTTGGATGTTTCGTATTCCCGCCTCTTCAACCTTTTTTTTTTTACCTCGGAAGTAATAAGGGTGGGCATAATATGAAAATGATTTATGGATTTGGATGTTATTGTGATACGACTGACAAAAATGTATTGCGGATAATATTGGTAAAATAATGTATTGCGGATAATATTGGTAATTATGGCTTTGTTCCACATCAGCAATATATTGCGAACAAAAATTAAATAACCAGCCGTACAATAAGTAAATATGCAAGAGTATCTCCATCATTAGAGTTTCTTAACAATCTATTTATCAAGCAAGAAGTGGATCTAGAATAGGAAGTTGAAGTTGAATTAAATAACCAGCCGTAAATGAAAATAAGTCTGAATTTTTAAAAAAATTTACCAGGGTAAAAATAAGTTTAAGAGGCGGGAATACGCAATATCGTGACTCTTGGATTTTTACAAGGGAAGTTAATATTTGACATTGAAGCGACGGTTCTCACTTTCTTTCTCTCTATTTATTTCTCTGTTAATTTGTTCACAAATTCACAATCTCTCATTCTCGATTTTCCTCACAAAAAGTACGTATGCAATCTATCTCTTTATTTCTCTGTTTGCTCTGCCATTTGACTTTGAAGCGACGGTTATCACTCTATCTCTCTCTATTTATTTTTCTGTTTTCTCTGTTAATTTCTTAACAAATTCACAATCTCTCTCTTTCAATTTTCCTCTCAAAGAGTACACATGAAATCTCTCTCTTTCGATTTCCCTATTGCTTACAGACAGTATGCATTCAATCCGCTTCCCTCCTGCTTATCCTATTCAACCACCAAAGGGTCACCTAATCTCCAAATGCATATTGTAATTTTGTCTTGTGCCGTAATAGCCATTCTCAGCAATCTAAATGCGAATTCGTTGATGAGGGTAAATTAAACTGGTAATTTCAGTTTTATTTTCTGATTATTTTGGTTGAAATTTGTTCTAATTGCTTCTTCTTCTTATTCTTTTCAGCCCACTTCAATGGGATTGTGTAAAGACTCTTTACATTTCCTCTTGAATATGCTATGCGATCAAAAGCTTCTGACACTTTCTCTTTCTCTATTTTTGTTTGACCTTCACAGTGTTTGATTTATCAAAATGGATGATTGTATGGGGGAGGAGTACAATGACAAGGTGAAAGGATTTAGTAAAATGAGGTTAATAAAACCCAAAACTCTGGAGTTTATAGGATGGGGTTCGAGAAATCTCATTGAGTTTCTCGAATCTCTTGGTAAAGACACCACCAACAAAATTTCTGAATATGATGTTACAGAAATATATTCGGGAGAAAAATCTCACAAATCCTACGAGGAAGAATAAGAAGACCAAGAAAAGACAGTTGCTTGCGACGAGAGATTGAGTTTGCTTTTCGAGAGTAAAGCATAAGATAAGTTATGCATGTTTATCCTATGCAACCACCAAATAAAAACAAGATAGATGAACAAGAAGGATGTGAATACAAAAGTTTCACATTCTTATCCTTTGATTTGACGTTTGTGTCTATCAACTCTATTTTCATAAGCATTGCTCAATTTTCTCCGATATATTGTGATGATGATGGATGGACCAATGCTTATGAAAATAGAGATGGTAGACAGAAACGTCAAATCAAGGATAAGAATAAGAAACTTTTGTATTCACATCCTTCTTGTTCATCTATCTAGTTTTTATTTGTTATGCTGTAAATATGTTGTTCTGATTCAATAATCCAGTATCCGAGTAATCTTCAGATTTAATTTTATTTTCCTCTTGCTAATTTACTTCTTGCAGTAGTCATGTATTGTAATAATAACTTTGCGTTTATGTAATGATAAGTTTCATAATAATAATAATTGTTACTACTTAAACGTAACATAAACATTATGATAACCACGTAGAAAACTCCGTCATAACCACGACAAACATTAGTCGTAAACATAACTCAGCCGTACATTAAGCCAATCCTTCTTTTTTTCCACACATTATGCCCACTCTTATTACTTTACTAAGGTGAAAAAAGTTGAAGAGGCATGAATACGCAAAATCGTGACTCTTCGATTTTTACGAGGCGTGTAATGATGCGGGAATACAAAAAATCATTACTCTAATCTATTTATTTCTCTGTTTCTCTTTTTATTTCTTTTTTTTTCTCTCTTTATTTGCATCGGTTATAAAAATTACTCGATATTATACGCCTACGTTATTGTTTATCATTCGACTGTATTATTAGTTTTATAATCAACGATACAACTAGGTTAAATTTAAAATTCATAACTCAGACATACATTAAAAATAACTCATACATACATTAGCAATAACTCAGCCGTTTCAAAATAAATATAATCTGTAAACCATTGGTTAACTGTAAATCAGCCATATATAAAACATGAACTCAACCGTAATTAAACGTATTACTCAGTCGTTTCACAAAAACATTCAAATCCATAATCAGTTTCATATTATGCGCACTCTTATTACTTTATCGAGGAAAATAATAAAAATTAGAAGAGGTAACTCTTCGATTTTAAATATTAAAAAGGGATATAGGGAACTCCGCCATTTGACTTTGAAGCAACGGTTCTATCTCTCTCTATTTATTTCCTGTTTCCTCTGTTAATTTCTTAACAAATTCACAATCTCTCTCTTTCGATTTTCCTCTCAAAGAGTACGCATGAAATATCTCTTTTGATTTCTATATTATTTATTACGAGGCGTGTAATGATGCTTATTATGACGCAGCTATTATTTCAGAGTATTAGGCAGTTACGAGGCGTGTAATGATGCTTATTACGTTACCGAGGACAAAAATTTGAAACTGATTACTTTACTTAGACATATAGAAAAGAAATCCCAGCATTTAGTAATATAACTCAGCCGTAACGATAATTTCAAATTCCATAACTCATACATCCTGTGAAAGTAAACCAGAAATACATCGACAATAACTCAGCCGTATTAAATTAATTTTGATCCGTCCGTCAATGGTAAACTATAACTCGGCCATATATAAACCATAACTGAGCTATGACGGGAAGATAAAGTCAGTCTCTCTCTCTGCCGCAGAAAGTGTGATTTTACGAGGCTTGTAATGATGCGGGTATACGAAAAATCATGACTCTTCTATTTATTATATTGGGAATTTGAGGCGACCATTATCTCTCTATTTATTTCTTTGTTTCTCGATTTATCTGCAAACAAATTTTCAATCTCTCTTTATCTATCTCAGGTTTCAAAACCTGAACTGAACCGTAATCAAACGTATTACTCAGTCGTTTCACAAAAACATTCAAATCCCACTCTTACTAATTTTATAACTCAGACATTCAATGTAAAATAACATAGCCACACAAATGAGACATCTTTACGGAATAATAGAAGAATCAGAGAGTACAACATGAATAGATTTGAATTTTTGTTACCTTCCAATCTTTGAAATCTAATCTAAACACAAAATGGTTATAATAAACCACAAAATGAGACATCTTTACGACATAATAAAAGAATCACAGAGTACAACATGAATGGATTCAATTTCGCCTGTATCCGATCTCTTTATTTGTCTTCAGTGCCAAGAAACACACCTGCTGCAAACTTAGTGATGCCGGAAGAAGTCATGTATAACCATTTTGTGTTTAGATTAGATTTCAAAGATTGGAAGGTAATAAAAATTAAATCCATTTATGTTGTACTCTCTGATTCTTCTATTATGATCTTACAAGCGAAATGAGAACCACTTTTGTCCACAATGATCTCTACTCGTCCATCTTTGGCCAAGAAAGAGATTATCTACTGTTTGTGAAAATGATCTCCTGTTGAGTGCAAAATAAGCGAGTGAGATCACATAATATTTCAGAGCAGAAACATTGCAAATCAATCAAACAAATGAGTGGAATTAACCTCCTCTGGACAAACGCCTTCACCAGGCCTTGTACGTATTCTTTGTTGAATGACCAACTTTAGTTCTCGCGTATCCTGTCCAACGAAAAGAGTGATAAGGTTGTGAACTTACTTTTTCATTACCGAACCATCAGTTTATTGAGACGTGTATGAACACATAAACTAAATTTTTCTTGGATTCCCTTACTAACATTTGTACACAATATTCTCTTAGTAATCAAGTAAAAGAATTAGACCAACGGTTATTTTGTTTAAATAAATATGGGTAAAAATAAAGACAAAGTATACCTTCTGTTCCGATTCGGGTGTCGGTGATATCCTTGAGATACATTTTAGAGAGCTAGATAGACTTTCAGTGTGAATGTTACACTATGGGTAAACGTTAATTTATAGCCAAAACAAAGTTTAAGAGGCGGGGATACACATGAACTGTGACTGTTGAATTTTATAACTAAGACACTCAATAAAAATAACTTAGCCATTTTGTTTATCATAAAAAAATAATAACAACCCAGCCGAATGATAATTGTTATAACCAAGGCAAATGATTCCTTATTAGTAGTACTATGCAGATATGATGAGATAATACATTTCCGAGGTCCCACCAATGACGGGACGGTAAAGTCAGTCTCTCTCTCTCTCTCTGCCGCGGCTAAAGATGTTATAATACGCAGCTATAATGTGATTTACGAGGCGTGTAATGATGTCTTATTACATTACCGAGGACAACAAAAAATTGAAGAGGCGGGTATACCAAAAATCATGCCTCTTCGATTAATACACCACTAATATATTTTTTTACTCTATAGGGATGAGTTATTCTTAAATTGGTAACTGTAACAGGGGTTGAGTTATTCTTAACTCGGTAACGTAATAATGGATGAGTTATTCGTACGTCTGGAATGTAATCAGGATTGAGTTATCCCTAAGTCGGTAACTTGATAAGGGCAGTGCTGAGTTATTTCCTACCTCGGTAACTGAAATCATAATGAAATTTCTTTAAAACCCTTTATTATTTAATAAACTTAAAAAATTATGACTGGCAAGCTCACTTTATATTATTATTTCGGCCACAATTTGAAAAAGTCTTTCATTGTCTAGTGGTTCCATGCCTTAGCTTCCAACTTAACTTCCCGAGTTCAATTCCCTGAACTTATTTTACCCTTCTTCCTTCTTCCCTTTTCTGTACTACTTTCCCTTTTTTTTGTTTTTTCCTTCTTCCCTCTTTTTTTCGTTTTGTTTTCCTTTGTTTTTATGTGTTGGTATTGTGATTTACTTATCTTTTTGCCATGTCATCATCCATGTTAGCATCCACGCCATGTCTCAAGATGAAATCTTTTTTATGACGAAATTTTTTATTTTATTTTTAAACCATCATTAATTGTTATCAGCTTAGACGAAGATGGAAGTGAGCTCAAGAAAACAACATTGATAGCTTTTTCCTTTTGTTAGCTTATTTTAATCAAAATTAGAGAGTTTTTAGCTATAATTAGCCCATCCCATCACCATTAACTACCATTAAATGCTCTTCTCACACACCAAACTCTCCCAAAAGAAAAAACAAAGAGAGGGACAACATGGTAATTTTAACCATGCCACAAGGACAATGTCTATCGCATATCTCACAAGAAAATGTGATTATGGTATTTTTTACAAAAAAAAGTTGAAAATTATGGAAATCTCTTTATATAATTTTGCTTTAACTATTTTGGCTGATCAAAATCGTGAAATAATTTGAATTATACTTTTGTTATCTTAATTTGTTATTAAGTGGTTATAATTAAATTTATATGAAAAATACGTACACGCATTGATTGAAAGTATCTCTAAGCTGACATGCAGAGTTTGGAAATCGTGTCCTAATATATAATTTTAATTTTAGTTCAGATGAAAAATCAGTCTGTACTGCTTAATTTTGTTTACCAAATAACGTGTCTTGTGTTCTTGAGAAGCTTTCACCGAAGCTTAGGTTCGGGTGTGAACTAAACGAACCACCATTAGGTGTATACTTCTTCTTCTCTCTCTCGCTGCGAAGACTTCCGCTTTCTCTCTCTCTCTCTCTCTCATCTCTCCCTCTCTCGATTCCGACTTGGTGAGGACAACCTGCAGGTAGAAGAACATGTTTAGTTCGGCGTCTTTGTTGAATGACCAATTTTAGTTCTCGCGTATCCTGTCCATCAAAAAGAGTGATAAGGTTGTCGGTGATACCTTCGGTTCCGATTCGGGTGTCGGTGATGTCCTTGAGATACATTTTAGAGAGCTAGATAGACTTTCAGTGTGAATGTTACACTATGGGTAAACATTAATTTATAGCCAAAACAAAGTTTAAGAGGCGGGGATACACATGAATCGTGACTGTTGAATTTTATAACTCAGGCACTCAATAAAAATAACTTAGCTATTTTGTTTATCATAAAACAATAATAATAACCCAGCCGAATGAAAATTTTTATAACCGAGGCAAATGATGCCTTACAAGTAGTACTATGCAGCTATGATGGGATAATACGTTTCCGAGGTTGAACCCTATGCTTATTACGACACAGCTATTATGTCAGAGTATTAGACAGTTACGAGGCGTGTAATGATGCATATTACGTTACCGAGGACAAAAATTTGAAACTGATTACTTTACTCAGACATATAGAAAAGAAATCCCAGCATATAGTAATATAACTCAGCCGTAACGATAATTTCAAATTCCATAACTCATACATCCTGTGAAAGTAACCCTTAAATACATTAACAATAACTCAGCCGTACTAACATAATTTTGATCCGTTCGTCAATGGTAAACTGTAACTCAGCCATTTACAAACCATAACTCAGCTGTTGTTTTTTTTAAACGAGAACTCAGCCGTATCACAAAAAGTTAAAATCATCATTTGCCTCGTAGCCACGTTTAACATCGGTAACGTAGTAATAAGAAATCATTTCACCCGTAATATCACATAATAGCTGCATAACAAAACATCGTAGCCGCGGTTACCCTCAGTAACTTTATTACTCACTCCGTATCAATATAATTGATGTTTTAGAGAAATTTTTTTGTTTCAAATTATTTGATGTTTTCGCGTTTCTATGCAAAACTTTAAAGCTATTTGTCATTAATATTTTGCAGAACCATTTTTGATTGGCTATAATTAATGTGACTTTTTTTTATAAAAATTAGATAAATTAAATGATGTTTTTGTGTTTTATTAAATAACGTGCAAAAACCTTAAACATCAATTATTTTGATACAGAGGGAGTAATTAATTATAGAAATATGTGTTTCAAGGCAAAAGGTGTGATTGCGTATTGACGTGAAAGAGATAATATAAGATAAGAGATATGAATCAAAAAATGAAATCAAGAAAATCAAGTAGGGTAAGAGATAATCTGGCTCGGCTATAAAAATATTTCTCGATATTAGTGTAATACGAAGAGGCGGGAATATTTAGCCGAATTCGCAAGGAAAAGATATCTTACTAAATGGCTGGTCGTCTTTTTGGTGCATGTATTAGTTATATTTTTACTATACGACTGAGTTATTTTTATTTGACGGCAAGTTATCTTACCAAACGGCTGAGTTATCTTACTAAAAGGTGGTTTTTTGTGCGCATGTTTTTTAGACAGCTAAGATATAGAAATGTAATAATCTTAAAATACGTGAGATACAAACTCAAAATCATCCATAATTATCAGGTCCAAACTCCTCAAACATATCTACTAGTTCAAGCCAAACTCTTGTTAACAACCACTCGGGTTTCTCCCGGCAAAGCGCCCAAGTCTTCTTCAACTTACGCATATGGTAACGGTAAATCGTTCTTCTCGCCTTATTAAAATATGTCCAAACTGTCCCAGTATGTGACGGATCCCACCTGTTTTTTTCCTACACAAAAGGTCATAACAGAAGCGTTAATGTTGTTTTTGTATCTATGGAAGGAAACCCAGTTGATGCTTACATCGAGTATAAGAACCATCGTTCCTTATAATAATCGGGAATTAAGCGGTAAGTTGGCCACGCATGAACCCATCTTTGTTCAAGAATTGGAGTGCACACCTTCACAAGATCGTAAAAAAAATTTAAACCACACATCACTAGTATTGTCAGGGAAAATACCGGGACCAGGTTTTAGCACGAGGAGGTTTTCCTGATCAGTAGAACTATTAATGGTATTGGCACTGCTCTGTAACATGGAGGAATAAGGAGGAACAACCGATAAATTGGACATATATCTGACAAAAAGACATAGGGTGAAGAGGGTAAGTATATATAGAGGGAAATAAGAAGACGAGACGTCGCGAGTCAAAAGGAAAAAATGTTTAAAAACAATTTTCCTGAAAAAACAAAAAAAACGGACACGTCACAAGTTTAGGGTTTAGGGTTTATTGTTAATTTTAGAGTACATTGTATGTTAATTCTCAACATATATCTCGATAGCACTTGTGATTTTATAAAGTGGATACATACATTTTATTAATATTCACTTTGGATTGAAAAGAGGATCTTTGTTAACACATTTTATGTAATTCACATCCGTCAATGAATTATGGTTTAGGGTTTACTAACAAATATAAAAAGAGAAGTTAACCCTAAACCCTTATACTAACAAATTACTATTCTAATAATTTTCTCAAATAAAAACGTGTGTTACTCTTGATGAGTTATTTAAAGTATACATTGTATATGATTAACTTTATATGAGTTAGATCTCATTCCCAAATCTACATGCTAGGTTTAAAGTTGTAAGACAACATATATACATACATCTATATTACGATATCAAGGTCGAACCATAGATGATGTCTATAGTGTCATAACAATACTTAATGTCTTATTACGTTACTGAGGTCAACAAAAAATTGAAGAGGCGGGTATACCAAAAATCGTGCCTCTTCGATTAATAAACCACTAATATATTTTTTATTCTATAGGACTGAGTTATTCTTAAATCGG
Source organism: Iberis pinnata (assembly GCA_900406425.1). Lineage (NCBI taxonomy): Eukaryota > Viridiplantae > Streptophyta > Magnoliopsida > Brassicales > Brassicaceae > Iberis > Iberis pinnata. The sequence continues at coordinate 13,981 of OVBE01010703.1, forward strand.
TATACGTGCCTCTTCGATTAATATTCAAATCCGTTTCTCTCTCTATTTGCTCACAACTTCATAATCTCTCTCTTAAACAATAATCAGCTTAATGTCTCTCAGTCGTAACGTGCAAATGAGGCAATCATTAAAAACAACCATCTGTATCATTTACTACTGCGTAAGATAGTAAGAATAACCCAGCCGATTGATAAACAATAAATTAGCCGTCTCATAAATAAGCCGTGTAAACATAACTCAGCCGTTAAATATCGAGAAAATTTCTTATATAATTGAACGAAAAGTTTATTATAAATTTCCGGTTTATGAAATTTAAGTTAATATTAGTAACTTATGTTAATAATATTAGTAAAACAATTTAAATTTACCAAATAATCATATTACAATCTAACTTCATAGAGTAGATAACAACCCAATGTACTCGTAATAATTA
>OVBE01010705.1:0-14765 GCA_900406425.1 Iberis pinnata
GAAGCTGATCTCAAGCTGTCCAGTTCTTGAAAGCGTATGCATAACCGATTGTATCTTCTGTGATATACAATTTTTACGTGGCTGATCTCAGTCTCTACTGATTTTTAAACTTTTATCATGGTAGTGGACATTCGGAAGTGTTAAAGTTTGAAATTGATGCTCCTAAGCTTGAGTACCTTCGCCTCTCCCCTAGTGGAAATGGAAGTTTCAGATTAAAAAGATTAGAATCTCTTGTTGTGGCAGANCTAGATCTGAACGTTGCTTTTGATAATGATCCAAGTGATCACATAATGATAAATATCATTCATGATCTTCTCCTAGAGATCTCATGTGTAAAAAAAGTGTTCATCGGTTCGGATACAACTGAGGTAATATTTTTTGAATTGACTATCTAAGTTTTTATTTTTTGGATTCATTTGAGAAACTTATGAAACTTTCTTTGCAGGACATCTTTGATTATTTAAAATGTGGTCATTGTATACCTTTATTTCATAACCTTTCTTTCTTGGACGCTCGCTTTAGATATCCAGGCTTGAAGAAGTTGTCAACTTTTCTTGAGAGTTGTCCGAATCTGAAACATGTTGTTGTGGTTAGATTTGTTTTAGTTAAAACTATCAACTTTATCTCTGTAGGAGTCTGAAAACTATGTTGCACTTAACTTGTCCATTTGGTTTTGTTTTCATAAATTTTATGATTTTCATAGAGATGATGATGATGAAGTTGAAGTTGTATCCATGCCTAAGTGTCTCTTAACATCTCTCGAGTATGTTGAGATTGTAACTCCAATCAATGGCACAAAAGGGATTCAAAAGTTAGTTATTTTTTGGAGAATTCAACAATCCTCAAGAAATTAACTCTTTACCATTGCAAGAAAGAAGATCCTCCCTTTCTTAAAAGACTCTTAACCATTGCAAGACTCTCTCCTTTATGCCAAGTTTTTTTTCTAAATTATAGTTGACTTTTGACTTTGAATCGTTAATCTGACTTATTGTTATTTTCTTGACTTGTGATGCTTTTGATGTGTTGAGGTTTATAAGAAAATCATATTAATTTATGGGTTAAGACTTGAGAGAGTATTTGAGATAAAATGACATAAAAAACCCTTGAGTTACCGAATTAAGAATAACTCAACCCGTATTACGTTTACCAATTCAAGAAAAACTCAGCCCTATAGAATAAAAAATTATATTTGTCGTGTATTAATCCAAGAGGCACGATTTTTGGTATTCCCGCCTCTTCAATATTTTTTTGTCATCGGTAACGTAATAAGACATCATTACACGCCTCGTAAATCACATTATATATGCGTATTATAACATCTTTAGCCGCGATAGAGTGAGAGAGACTGACTTTATCGTCCTGTCATAGCTGTGACGTAATAAGCATAGGATTTGACCTAGTAAATGTATTATCCCATCATAGTTGTATAGTACTAGTAAGATATCATTTGCCTCGGTTATAACAATTTATCGATATTATACGTCTAAGTTATTGTTTACACGGCTAATTACGATGCAGCTATTATGTCAGAGTATTAGGCAGTTACGAGGCGTGTAATGATGCTTATTACGTTACCGAGGATAAAAATTCGAAACTGATTACTTTACTCAGACATACACCAAAGAAATCCCAACATTAAGTAATCTAACTCAGCCGTAACGATAATTTTAAATTTCACAACTCATACATCCTGTAAAAGTAACCAGAAATACATTAACAATAACACAGCCGCACTAAAATAATTCTGATCCGTCCGTCAATGGTAAACTGTTACTTAGCCATTTAAAGACCATAACACATCTGTTTTTTTTAAACGAGAACTCAGTCGTATCACAAAAATGTTAAAATCATCATTTGCCTCGTAGCCGCATTTGACATCGGTAACGTAGTAATAAGAGATCATTTCACCCGTAATATCACATCATAGCTGCGTAAGAAAACATTGTAGCCGTGTTTACCCTCGGTAAATTTAATTTAACCCATTGTATATAATTCACATTCGTCAATGAATTGTGGTTTAGGGGTTACTAAGAAATATAAAAAGGAAAATTAACCGAACCCTAAACCCTTACAATTCTGATAATTTTCTCATATAAAAACGTGAGTTAGACTCTTGATGAGTTATTCAGAGTATACATTGTATATGATTAACTTTATATGAGTTAGATCTCGTTCCCAAATCTACATGTTAGGTTTAAAGTAATCGTAAGACAACATATATACATCTCGATAGCATTACCAATTCTCATTCAATAAAGTGGATAATATTCACTTTGGATTGAAAAAGGATCTTTATTAACACATTTTATGTAATTCACATTCGTCACTGAATTGTGGTTTAGGGGTTACTAAGAAAAATAAAAGGGAAGTTAACCCAACCCTAAACCCTGAACCCTAACTATTCTGATAATTTTCTCATCTAAAAACGTGAATTAGACTCTGATGAGTTATTTAGAGTACATTGTATATGATTAACTTTATATGAGTTAGATCTCGTTCCCAAATCTAGATGTTAAGTTTAAAATAAACGTAAGACAACATACATACATCTCGATAGCATTATCAATTCTCATTCAATAAAGTGGATAATATTCACTTTGGATTGAAAAGAGGGTCTTTATTAACACATTTTATATAATTCTTATTTGTCAATGAATTATGGTTTAGGGTTTACTAACAAATATAAAAAGGGAAGTTCACCCAACCCTAAACCCTAATCCCTTACTATTCTGATAATTTTCTCATATAAATTAGTCGAGATTTCGAGCATTCCAATTGTTGTCCCTCTATGTAGTAGTCTTAAAAGTATACAAACAGAATTGCTTTCAAAGTACATAACTCAGAAATACACAAAGATAAACAAGGCCTTTAGTAGGATAACTCAGCCGTAACGTTCGTTTACTACTGTTTCCTCTTTTGATTTGTTTACAAATTCACAAACTCTCTTTTTTTTTTATTTTTCTCAGAAAAAGGACGCATGAAATCTTTGTCGGAGAAACTTTTGATAACCCAACCGAGTGATAAATAATAACTCAACCGTTAACATAAATAGTTTGGTGTGTTACGTTTTCTCTATTTAGTTGCAAACAACTTCTCAATATTTCACTTAATCTATCTCTGATTTTCCTCTCTTCTCTTCCCCTTTCTCTCATCTTAATCTAACGCTTTCGATATTCCTCACAAAAAACACTCTTGCAATCTTATCTTTTACGATTTCAAATTTTTTTTTAATATTGGCCGTTTATCCAATGTAAGAACCAATTGGTAACTTCAGTTGGGTGTAAATTGAGCTCGCAATTTATGTTATGTTCTAACAACCAAATGGTAATTTCAGTTGGCCATTCAGATGAAGATAAAAATGAAGATGAAGAACCGTATTCATTTTTCTGAAGAGTCTTTCAGGCAATACTCTACTCTAGGCATCGATGTTAAAGGATCTGATACTATTGAAGAAGTCAAGGCTGAGTACGAGGAGATGGAAGGTGTTCCAGTGGACCACCAAAGACTTGTCTTGTTACAATATCCTTTACCTCTCCATTGGATTCAACTTGTTCATACCGAATATGTCTCGTCCATGTAACTTTGTTACGATATCCTTTACCTCTCCAACCAAAAACCTTTATGTTTCTTGTCGGTGTGAGAAACAACTCATGATTAGGGTTTTGATGAGAGTGAAGTGGTGGAAGTTTTTGAGTAGACACAAGTCGATGATCATGATGACTAGGGTTTGGGTAATTAATATACCAAAAAGGATGATAATCCATTAAGATATGTGGAGAAGGAGGAGTCATGAGATCAGAGATAAAGTGAACATGCGATGTCAGATATCAAGAAAACACATTAACTATTTTTTTAAAACACATTAACTCATATATTAGTCCTGTATAATACGGATAAGTATTACGCTTCTAACTGATGGGGTTTTCTTGAAAAATTCATTAAACTGTTCACAAATAAAGGTTTGATTGACGTTTTGCCTGTCAGAATTTTTATGTTTATTAAATAATATAGGGTTTTTAAAAAATTTCCTTACAATTTTAGTTACCGAGGTAGGAAATAACTCAGCGCTGCCCTTATCAAGTTAACCGACTTAAAGATAACTCATTCCTTATTACATTCCAGATGTACAAATAACTCATCCATTATTACGTTACCGAGTTAAGAATAACTCTACCTTTATTACGTTTACTGATTTAAGAATAACTTAGGCCTATAGAATAAAAAATATATTAGTCGTGTATTAATCGAAGAGGCACGATTTTTGGTATACCTGCCTCTTCAATTTTTTGTTATCCTCGGTAACGTAATAAGACATCATTACATGCCTCGTAGATCACATTATATCTGCGTATTATAACATCATTAGTCGCGGCAGAGGGAGAGAGACTAACTTTATCGTCCCGTCATAGCTGGGACGTAATAAGCATAGGATTTGACCTAGAAAATTTATTATCCCATCATAGATGTATAGTACTAGTAAGATATCATTTGCCTATGTTATAACAGTTTCTCGATATTATACGCCTAAGTTATTGTTTACACGGCTAATATCGATATTAGTTTATATAATGTTTGTACTACGAGTCAGTAGTATCGAAATTGGATTGAATGCATACTGTTTGTGAGAAATATCGAAATCAATTTTTTAATGGATTCAATTTGAGAGGTTGAGAAGTTGTGTTTACACGGCTAAGTTATTGATTATCAATCGGCTAGGTTATTATTATTGTCTTATACAATTATAATGGATCTTTTATTTTTAAAAGTTTTTTTAAATGATAAAGATTTTGTAATTTTTAAAGAAAGATTTTTTACGTTTTCAAGAAAGAGAGGGAGAATCACATCGCGTCAAAGTTAGATATTTTTTGGCACGCTTTAGAATATGTGAACAAATTAAAAGACGAAACAATAGTAAACAAACGCCATGGCTGAGTTATCCTACAGAAGGCTTTGTTTATCTTTCTGTATTTCTGAGTTATATTCTTTACTTGCCGACTGAGTTATGATTATTTTACGACTAAGTTATAATCATGGTTATAACTTATTTTACGACTGAGTTATAACTTATAACTCGTTACTAAATGGAAAGTGAGATGTCTGATGGTTTACAACAAAAGTTGTTTAGAATCGACCAGAATCGATTCTCAACCAGGGACTTTTAAAACTCCTCAAGAAACCTTACGCGTCAGTTATAGATTGGTGATTTTTAAAAAATAATAATTATTTTCACTCTCTCTCTCTATCTCTCTTTGCGAGTACAACCACCATTACTCTTTTCCTTCACTTCTACCAATGGAATGGAAGTTTATTCGATTGAGTTTATAAGTATCTAATGGATATAATCAAGAACAAATAATAATATAAAATGTTAAAGAATCTCACATAACTTCTCCTGATGGAGATGCCCTGAAACATCTTAAACTAGAACCATTTCTAATGTCTCTCTCCTCCTTTTCCCATATTTATTAGTAATTTGTTGTTAAGAAACTACTCCCTCTGTTACATATTAGTAATTGTTTTGCTTAAAAGCGCGCATATTAAGACAATTTTTTGTTTTTCTACATTCTTTTTACTTTTTCACTTTTTTATCTCTACATTTAGTTAGAGCAATGATTATTATGGATTAAAAAATGAAAAAGATAAGAAAATGATTTTTAAAAAATATTGAATTAATTGTTTTAATTTCCTTTTAACTTTTTAAGTAAAAGTTTTTTACTTTTTGCATTGGTTTTTGAAAACAACTTATATTATGAAACAAAATAAACCCTTCAAAACAACTAATAATATGAAAGAGAGGTAGTATAAAAAACCCATTGTTGGAGATGCTCTTAAGATTCATTGATGGAGGTGATATAATGGGTTTCTAGCATTGGACATGCTCTAAACTCTATTTATAGTGAACCCAACAACCTTCAAAACTAAACCCTTAGCTTCTCACTTTTTTTTCCTTTATCGAATCCTCATGAGAACGACGGTAAAGCGAGAACCGGAAAAAAACCAGGAGAGAATCCGAGGAGTCATAACGCTTAAGGTCTGTCAAAAGGAGAAAGAGAAGCAGAATAAGAGCGTCGCTGGTTCCGTCCCAATTGACGAGCACCCGACTCAGGAATAACATGGAATTTCTGAGCGGAGGGGTCTCAGATCTCTGAATCTCGCACGAATCAACAAAATCAGCGGTTCACACATAAGCTTTCCTCACTTTCTTATTATGTATCCTCTATGTTCATTTGCTGATTTATCCTATTTGGTTTTAATTTTTGTAGAGTCTAAAGACGATTTGACGATAATTGATTCGGACTAATTCTCCCAACTTTTAAGCGAATTTGAGAACCTGCACCAGAAAGGTAATCTCCTGCTACATCATTGTCACTTTGATAGATCCATTGTTCTGAGTTTTATGAGTCGAATTAAGTAGGAACTCGGAACATGTAACTTGATTGTATTAGGAATGAAAAATCCACTTCTGTTTCGCTGAAAAGACATTTGCTTTCAGTTCAGAAGCCTAGGGAACAAATTGCGGATGCAGAGGCACTTCTTGATATAGCAAACACAATTGTGTTGTCTGTGAAATCTTAGTCTTCTCATGGTGTTTCTCCAGCTGAAGTTTTCAATGCTTTGATTAAAGATTTTAATCTACATTCGTTATGGATGGATGCTGATGAAACTGCCCAAGCATCTATAAAATGGATTGCTCTTGGATTTGTTGTCTGCTCTACATCTTTTGTATCATGTGGTTGTTCCATCATGTGATTTTTCTGGATAAACACTTTGCCTTGACTTGCTTTACTACACATTTTATCATGTTCGAGTTATAAATGAAAGTTTTTTTTTTTTGCGATCAGGTTGGGACCTAAGGTCACTGAATTGAAGCAAAGGAACATGGTAGTCTACAAAAAACGTACAAATCCTGGTGGTGGCGTTCGTCTAGATGAGGTAAAGAATGTTTTGTAGGCCTCATTTTGTGAGTTTATGAGCTGTAAAATATGATGCAAGGCCTTGTCTGAACTTGTCGATTGTTATTTAGTTCGCACATAGGTGTACTAAATCCTTATTTGAGTTCTTGTCATAACCAACAGGTAGATGGCAAACAAACAGAAGAGAAAACTGATACGGGCAATAACTTGGCAGTAATGTTTAACATCCTACGACGAACCCATTACTCTATTTTCCACTCTATTATAGAGTGACTCTAAAATAGAGTTGGGTTCTGCTCCAACACATCACTCTATTTTTTACTCTATAATAGAATATTCCAAATAGATTACATTCTAACACTAAAACTAGTAGTCAATTAAATCTTAGATTTGTAAAATTTGCAAAATGATCCCAACTATTTTAATTTTTTTACATAAATAATAAAACTTCATAATATTATTTAAATAAAACATGTATATTACATCACAAAATAATAATACATAACAAATTTTTTATTCAATTTTTATTATTTGTGAATTTCTCTCACAAATGAGCAATTAAAACATTTTAAAAATATATTTTATGTAGTTTTTATTATAAATTTGTAAGTTTAATTTATTGTGCTTATTATAATTTACAACTATTAAATTATTTATTTTTATTAACTAAAAATGAAAATATTAATTTAATTAGTAAAAATATGAAAGATATAATAAATAAAAGACAACTTTGCAATTAAAATAGTTCCACTCTATAATAGAGTGGAAAATAGAGATGGGTTGGAGAAGATTTCACTCTAAAACAGATTTTTACTCTATAATAGAGTTGGGTTAGAGATGCTATAATACATTGCATAAAACTACCCAATCAATCTTCCCAACTTCGTAAAAAAATCCACCATCCTGCCTTCCTTAGCCTTGATTTTGCATGCTGTCTCATTCCTTAGCGACAGTAGCGAGAAGACAAAGACAAACACTCACTTTGGTTGTGATTAGTATTCTCCTTCGTCACATTTTTATATCCTCCGTCAGCCAAGAGGTCAGCTGCCATATTCACCCGTAAACCTTGAATATTTCCATCGTTTATCCAATAAAAAAATACACCAAGGGCTAGGCATTTGCCAAAATTTAATGAATACACCCCACAATCACCGCTTTGTGTATTCTGCGGAATATTGTCGCCTATCTTCCTTCGTCACGTAAACTGTCGCCACGAAGGTTTTCGTAGATGGTGACGAACAAACGCGTTCATCATCGATGGGATTATATGCATTAGCGGTCTAAATTCCTCTACCACTCCCTTATAACCTTCGGTTGTTACATCTCCCATGATTGGGTCGTAGATATCAATCTTACCCAAATGTAGATTAGCGTGATACGCCACCCAATGATTGCTTCCGACATTATGTACTCCGTACAAGTGTTGCACATATTTTATCCACTTCAAGTTTGTTTGCAACTCTGTTGGATACATGTCGTTTACTACATCTTCATAAATACTAAGAAATTTGTAGCATTTAGGTCCCATCTTGAACATATAGTAAGTGAGTTTCATATTGTTTTGGAACCAACAATCAATAAACGCAATTTTTGGCGACCAAAATGGGGAGGGAACTTGCATGGACCGTCGGATGGGGACTCTAAGATACGTAGAAATATGCTGTACAAAGAAGAGTAAAATATCATACCCCAGTCATGTAAGAGTAGATAACTCAGTCGCCTAAATAAAATAATCCAGTCATTAAGTAATTAACTCTACCGTCAAGTAGACTTACATTACCAAACAGCCATCCATAATTAGCGTTTCTCTTTGGCCAATACTCTCATTCAAGGGCTAGAACCCATATCGTCAGCTTGACGTATATTTTTGCTTGCCCCTGTACAATTAAACACATAAACAGTTTATCCAGAGAATGATGACAGAGTTATCATCAGATGGTGTTAAGGTCCAAACTTGAATTTCTTTTGGTGTTCTTTAATTATTTGCAATTTCTCTGTCTTAACAGGTGCTAGAGGATCATATATTTATCTTGAAGGATGACAATTCTTCCTCATGCACATCGCCGTCCCATTTGGACCAATTCAAAGAAAAACTTGCCCCTCATGAGGTTTTTTGGAGATACTTGACCCACTTGGAGATAAGAGAATCCTTTCCTCCCGCAGAGGTTTTAGTATTGCCAACCTCAATCTTTCAGCTTTATCTTCATCAGATTCCGCCAACATTTCATCTTGATTTTGTTGGCTCCCTAGAACAACCAAACTGCCATATGTTTTCTCTTTCAGCTTCTGCTTAACTTTGATTACATTCTCACGAGGTTTCCGGTTCTTAAACGCATTCTCTTTTAATTATTCTTTAACTCGTCTGTCTTTTTATTAGCGACGTTCTTCTTGTTGGGCCTCGTCAAGGGTCTCTTACCAGGAGAAACACCAATGAAATCAACGCTCTCACCAAGATCAACACACGCCTTCGTCAAAATCCTTCTTCACATTATTTGCCTCACTCACCTCCAAGTCCTTCTCTGACAAACCATTTTCAGGGGTCTTAACAATGTTTGGACTATTAACGAACTTTTGCAGTAGAATTTTCGGCGGAGAGTGATATACTATAGATATGGGGGTTGGTTTTTTGAGATGTTATCATTGTTTCCGGCAAATTCACGTACCCCAACCTCCAAGTCCTTCTATGACAAACCTTTTTCAGGGGTCTTAACAATGTTTGGACTATTAACGGACTTTTGCGGTAGAATTTTCGATGGAGAGGGATATGCTATAGATAGGGGGTTGGTTTTTTGAGATGTTATAATTGTTTCTAGGAAATTCACGTACCCCCAGTTCTGTCGTACATACCTCGACTGTCTCTCTGATTAACTGAGGAAGATTCTTCTGAAAAATCTAAAATAAACTGGTCATATCCCGCAGACCAATAACCACGTGCTGCAAAGCACCTCCATTTTCCACAGGTGTTCCTTCTATGTTCTCCTTCTCTTTCCATACATGAACATCTTTCTTCTGCTTCTTTCTTGGTAGATCGCCTGCGTGTAGGTTTGTTATCAAGTTCACAAGTTGTGGGTCATCTGCTTCATCTGGCCACTGAGGAAACAACTCTTTCAAAGACTCCTTCATAACCATATTCCTCACACGCACCTTCATAACCATAAAGTAAATAACTCGGTCATCAAGTAAATAAAAACAACTCAGTCGTCAAGTAAATAAAAACTATATACCTCATAACTCAGCCAAGAAGAAAATGACAACTGGATTACTCAACAGTAATACAAGAGATACATCACGTCTGAATATAACACAACCACATAATAAAAAAAAACTCAGTATGAAACATTACCTTGCCATGATGTTTGATCTCATCAGAGATGGCATTATTACAACTAACACGTTTACGACTTCCAGCCCATCGAAGAAGCGGAATCTCATTGTTTATTAACTTGTTCCCATAATTCTCTCCGAAGCACGTGACATATTCATACCCACAAACGAATAACACGTGAACCAAACCATTGTGGGCGTATGAGTTAGCATATTCTCTCGGAAACTTAATATATGTAACAAGAGATTCAAATGCAACACGACCCCATTCCTATTCCATCATAGCATCATCGTCGATTACCAGTATTGCAGTTTTAAAAAGAATCCTAGAATTAGTACTCAGAGCATAAATACCAATGGCTTGCATGAATAACAGGCCCAACCATTTGCGCTTTTCTTGAGTCCATGTCCGACAGACATTTAATGATGTCCTCAATTCATCTAACTTGGGTCCCATCCCACGCAGCACATTCAATTCATCCCAGAAAGCTTCGTATTGCTCAGGTTCAGGTTCAAAAGTTTCCGTTGGCAGTGGGTTTGTTTTTAACCCAGTTATCTCAGCAAATTCGCTTAATCCAAACCTGATAGGTTGATCATGAATGATACTCCAAATCTCCATCTGATTCACGTGAAGCTGTCTACAAAGTAGATAATGTATTGTCTTAGACAACTAAACGATCGGGCTATCACCTAGCTTGGCAATGATTCCAACATGAAACGTCTTCAGCTCTTCCCATACATCATTACCTATTTCTTCTCTAACTTCCGGGATGTGTCCCAAATGGACATGGTGATTTAGCGATTTTCTTCTTAGATTAGAAGACCCTTTAGCGCATAGTCTTGGAGGGTAATCATGTGTTCGATATTATGAGGCAGACATCTGATTATAAAAGGACAAATATAAATCAGCTGCTATGGAAAAAAAATCAGCCATTACATGATAACCCAATGCCTATATAAAATAAAACTCAGCCACAACATATATCAAACTCGCCCACAGAGAGATATATANTCATTCGGAACATATAAAAATCAATCGCAACTTACAAGAAAATTCACCCATCTAGAGAGGAGAGTGTGGATGCAAGTGCACCCATCTATTTTTAAAATTTTCTTTAGTATTTCAATTAAAATTAGAATTATGATCCTATATTTTGGTAATTTTTATATTGGTGCACCCATTTAAAATTCATTCTAGATTCGCCCCTAGTCAGTGGTTTTGAACGGGGGCAATTTCCGGCGATAGACAAAAATCCGACCGCCGCATCTGCTAATCCTATTTTGCGTAAAATTTCTGGTGTTCAAAAAGACTCACAAACTAAACATTTTATTCGGTTTTCTTTTCTTAGGTCGGACGCAAACAAGGTTGCCGGAATCAATTTGGCACCCAGTTTTTTAATTCGGTTTTCTTTTTTTAGGTTAGGTTAGAAAAATTAAGAAAAAATTCAATATGGTTAAGTTTCAGTTAACAAATTTGATTCGATTCGGTTAAAATAGTTCACTGAATCGAACCGAATCGAACCGAATCAAATACTGAACTAAATTTAATAATTCACCAAATCGAACCAAACTAACCAAGTAATATTAACCAAGAACTAAACCGTAAACCCTAAATACAAGATCAAAAATCCAAATAACCCGAAAAACTCGAAAACAAAAAATCTTCAGTTCCATATCAGTTTTTTTTTTTAATTATGTCCTCGCTCTAGTATTATGCTATATTTAGTGTGGTACTATAGTTATAATAAGATTTACACTATAATGGCGTAGCATCCCATTGGAGAGCAAAAGTCAAAAGGGACACGACTTTTTTCCGTTATAGAGTCACGTTATAGTTGGTCTGACGACTTTCTTGGGATTTAAGTAAAAAATCCATACCAAACTATTTATAAAAAATTAGGTGAGTAAATGTCCTTACCTTCTTTTATGTCGCCGGTGGAAGAAACAAAAAAGTTGCCAAAAATTAATGACGACCCTTCATCAATAAAAGACAATTATAATTTTTCTTTTTCCCTTAATTAACCATCAATTCATCATAAAGTGCATTTAATGCAAAAGTCACACCAAAAATCTTGCCCAATTTCGCTCTTAATTACACATGGGCCTGTCCATAGTTTCCCCCTGCCAATAGTACACTCAATGTGGTATATAGGATAAACTAAATATTTTATGGCATTTTTGCTAAAATCATTTCTCAATATGGTATAATCCATAAAAATCCTTAGTCTATGTTATTCATAATCATATTTTTTATTACTTGCTCGTAACACAGACATTAAAATCCATAATGCAGCAGCCGTAAGGTAAAATGATAGTCGTAAAGTAAGGAATACTGGCGTTTAGCAAACATTACTCATTCTTCTAGTAAGCATAACTTGACCGTAAGGTTAGCATAACTCAATCGTTACTCTTCGATAAACATGACTAAGTCGTAAAGAGGTTTACCTCAGTCATTATGTAAAATATTCATAAGCCAGACATACACAAAGGATAAATTTCATAAATCAAACGAACATTTAAAGTAACTTAGCCGTTTCGTATATTAACCGTGTATAATACGACTGGGCACTTATATCTAGAAATATTTATACCTGAGGCAAAAAAAATATTTTGACGTAGCTATGATGTGATATTACGAGACCGAGGTCAAACCCTAGATGATGTCTACTAGTATGTCATAGNTAATTGATAAAAAATGCATAGAAAATTGAAAAAATCAATCATTTTAAAACTAAAAAAAACATCAATCAAATAAAAACGGANAAATTGATAAAAAATGCATAGAAATTTGAAAAAATCAATCATTTTAAAACTAAAAAAAACATCAATCAAATAAAAACGGAGGGAGTATTACGCAACTATTATGTTAAACGAGAACCCAGCCGCATAAAATTAAATCTAATCCGTAACTCATACGTTAATCCATAACTAAGTCGTATCACAAAAACATTCAATTTCATAAGTTAGTTTACATCGGACAAGTTTTCACATTGTGCCCACTCTTTCTACAACGAGAACATGCGTGTTTTTTCCTTCCATGTTTCTTCTCAAGTGCAACTTCTAAACTAGATTTCATCCTTCTTTTTTAGGTCTTCCTGGTTGTTGACGAATAAACGGGGGCATGCACCGTTGTTTGTCCACGTTTTCTGGAACTTGATATGCTAAATCAAACGGCATAACCGATTGAGCGTATGCTTTAACCAAATCAGCGCTATGATAGTAATCATCGCACAGGGATTTCACGGCAGCTGCGATTGCGTGCGTACATTGTAATTTTTCATGTTCGAAACGGTTGCATGTGCATGTTCTCGCAGTCAAGTTAACAACATGAAAAGACTGCCCATATTTAACTGCAATGCGATCTGCATCAATCAATTGTACCATAAAAAGTTTGGTGGCATCAACGCGAGCCTATTATTAATCATCAATATCGAATAAAAAAATTTACGACTTAATTATAAATTTTTTACATTAGATATATAGACTGTAACGGCTGAGCTATTAAATGTGATGGTTGACTTACTTTTAGTAGTTTCTCCGTTCAGCAAACCATCTAGTCATCATTTCTCGTATCGAGTCTAGTAGTCGAACAATGGTAAGACCTCTAGCATCTGACAGTGATCTGTTTATTGATTCTGCTATGTTCGTAGTCATCAAGTTGTACCTATCACCCCGGAAATGGACACGCGCCCACAGTCGGACATCAGCTCTTTGGATGTACCCATGAAGTTCAGGATTAATCGCTTGAATCTCCTGGAAAATCTCATTAAAATCAGGAAACCTAAAACATCTGGACCCTTTCTTCACCAGACGAACAATATCTTTTCCTTTGTACCGTCCCAAAATGTTCTTATATAAATGGTACGTGCAAATTCCCCGAGAAGCCAGCGGATACACATTCCCAATTGCTTTTCCTATCGACTTATACATATCTGAGATTATCGCAAGATCCTTCTGGTCGGGAATCAAAACTTTTAGTTTCGTAAAAAACCATTCCCACGATTCATTTCAGTGTCAACCACAACAAAAGCTATTGGAAAAATCTGAAAATTACCAGCCTGAGCTAGTGCTGTGAAAAGAGTCCCTTTGTATTTACCGTTAAGAAACGTACCGTCTACGACCACAACTTTGTGCATGAGAGCAAACCCAGCTATGGACGCACCAAACGAAAGGAACACATACGTGAATCTTCCACACTCATCGATTTGAAGATGCGCAAATGTACCCGGATTTTCCCTTCTTAAGATGTATAAGTAAGAAGGCAACTTCACAAACCCAATCTCAGGTGTTCCCTCATCAATTTCCCTTGCACATACCAGCGTCTTATGTGACTTCCAATATGCCATTTGTCCACATGACCATTCAAATAAGTCAGCCGTTATAAATTAAGTCTATCAAATCGAAAACTTAACTCAGCCCTCACGTTACAGTAACTCAGCCTTTAAGTTAAAATAACTCAGCATTATTGTCAATATAACTCAGCCTACCGATAATATAACTCAGTCCAAATCTTTTAAATAACACGGC
>OVBE01010706.1:0-14765 GCA_900406425.1 Iberis pinnata
AAAACGCTATCAATAAATTAGATATAACATAGTAATACAATCAAACGCTATTGTAGTATATTATACGATAGCAATTTTCGTTAACGTTATAATAAGTGACCAACCTACGATAGCTGGTCCAATCACAGCGTTTATGGAAACGATATGAAAGGCCTTTTATAGCGTTAGTCGTGTGCTATCAATGAGACTTTTTCTTGTAGTGGTAAGCCGTACTCATATTCATCCTAGTTCCCAAGGATTTTTGGAAAGCCTTCCAGAAGTGTGATGTGAACCGCGAATCCCGATCCGAAACTATGCTTGATGGTACACCATGCAGTATAACGATCTCATCTATGTACCTTCCCGCTATGTGCTCAACTCCATCAGTTTTCTTTATAGGAATGAAGTGGGCAGACTTTGTACGTCTATCCACAACGACCCAAATTGCATCCTTCTTTGTTATGGTCACGGGCAGTCGAGTCACAAAGTCCATTGCCACATTGTCCCATTTCCATTCTGGAATAGGAAGGTTTTGCAACAACCCACTTGGCACTTGGTTTTCCGCTTTTACCAGTTGGAAAGTTGGGCACTTATCAACCCAGTTTGCTACGTTCTTTTTCATTTCCACCCAATGATAGTATCACTTCAGGTCACGGTACATCTTATTGAGCCCTGGGTGGATTAAAAATTTTGACTGGTGCGCTTCCCTTAAGATCTCTTCCTTAATATCCTTAGAATATGGCAGTGGAACTCAGCCATGGACTATAATCGTCCCATTCTTTGAAGTTTTATACTCGGTTTGCTCATTTTTGGCCACCTTTTGCAGATTCTCATCTTGAGCATGAGCCGACCGTATCCTTGTGAGTAAGTCCGCTTGACTTGTTGCGTCCAAACCCAAAGGTTCCTGATCTTCAGACAAGGCGTTCAATCTTAATGTCCTGATCATGCAGCCCAATTCCGCTACTTCTTTCTCTACATAAACTTTAGCCCACCTTCGGTTCAATGCATCGACCACTTGATTCGCCTTTCCTGAATGATAAGCGATAACAACATCATAGTCCGCTACCAGTTCCATCCACCGCCTTTTCCTTATGTTCAATTTAGGCTGGGTGAAGATGTACTTCAAGCTCTTATGATCTGTGTATATCTGCACCTTGGCTCCATACAGGTATGACCGCCAGATTTTAAGTGCAAATACCACAACTCCCATTTCCAGATCATTGGTTGGGTAGTTCCCTTGATGTCTATGTAATTGCCTTGATGCGTAGGCAATTACTTTTTTTCCTTGCATCAGAACGCACCTAACCCAGTTATTGACGTGTATGTGTAGATCACATAAGGCACATCTGATTCTGGTAAGGCCAAAACCGCTGTACTTGTAAGCCTTTCTTTAAGTTCTGCGAAGCTCCCTTCATATTTCTCCGCCCATTTGAATTCCAAATTCTTGCTCGTTAATTGTGTTAAGGGTTGGGCCAGACTTGCAAATCCTTTAACAAACTTGCGGTAGCATCCCACAAGCCCGAGGAAGCTCTTTATTTCTGTTGCATTCTTTGGTCTTGGCCATTCTTTGATGGCTCTTATTTTCTCGGGATCAACCATCACTCCTTGATCCAAGAAAATATGCCCAGAAACCCAATGCTCCTTTGCCAAAAGCTACATTTTCTTAGCTTCCCAAAGAGTTGGTGTTCCCTTAGCCGTTTCAGCACCACTCTCAAATGCTTTTGGTGCCTTTCCCAATCTCTTGAGTAGATAAGGATGTCATCAATGAAGATTATGACAAACTCGTCTAAATAGTCCATTCATCATTTTCATAAAGGCTGCCAGGGCATTGGTCAATCCGAAAGGCATCACCACAAACTCGTAGTGGCCATACCTTGTCAGGAAAGCCGCTTTTCTTATATCGTCTGGATCAATGGGGATCTGGTGATATCCAGACACTAAATCAATCTTGGAGAACCATATTTCCCCCTTCAACTGATCCAACAATTCATCTATCCGGGGTAATGGGTACTTATTCTATTATAATCACCCTATTCAACCCGCGATAGTCGATGCAAAGCCTAAGGCTTCCATCCTTCTTTTTCACAAACAGTACCGGCGCACCCTAAGGTGAACTACTCGACCTGATGTATCCCTTATCCAGTAACTTTTCTAGTTACTTCTTTAACTCGACCATCTCAGCCAGTGTCATTCTATAAGGTGCCTTGGAGATTGGATTTGTTCCCAGTTCCAGCTCTATTATGAACGGGTCTGACCTATCTGGTGGTAGCCCAGTTAAGGTTTGGAACACATCTTCAAACTCATTCACAACCGGTATATCCTTAATCTTAGCATTCGGCCCAACTTCACTCTCAATGATAGTGGCTAGGTATGCCTCGCATCCTTTTTCCAGCATCCTCTTGGCCTGGATTGCTGAAACAACTAGACTTCCCGAGGTAGGCTAGATTCCCTGGAATTCAAGATTTCTTTTCTCTATTCTGAACCGCGCCCGCCCTTGATGACAATCTATATTTTCCTTATACTTGGAAAGCCAATCAATTCCCAAGATCACCTCGTAATTCTCGAGTTGAACAATGACTAAATCTGCCTTAGTGATAGGTGGTGTAGAAACACACACCCTGTTTGACCACCACCTCTTCGAACAGGCACAATTTCCCTAACTTGTGAGAGTTGTGCATAACCGCCCAACCACCCAACTGCCCAGCTCAGCTCAACTGCCCAGCTTAACCCAACTTCCCAGCCAATGTCTAGTTCACTTAGCTGGTCTGACTAGCTTAAGCTAGACTGAGCTGATCCGAGCTACAATCCAGCTGAACCAGCTACCTTAGCTAAGTCTTTGAGCTTTCTCCAGCTAAGTTCGAGCCATTGAGCTAACCCTTGATTCCTTACTTAGCCATTCGAACGTTATATGTTCAATGGCTAAGTTTACATTCGAATTCCCCCCTTATCCGCATCTCTCAGAAAGGAACTAATTCCTTTCATCCCCCTTTCCACAGCCAAGCTTGCGGATCTTACCTTGGCTATGGACCGTCCCGCGAACTACTGAAGTTCGGGGACGTGACAAGGTCAATCCATTGGAGAAATCAAAAGTTATGGCGATTTTAATGAAGACTGGTCAAGTTGTCTCGCATAAGAAATGTCTATAGAAACTTACGTAAAAAGAGATCGATCAATCCCTACACCCGAGAATCACTTAAAATCTTCCAAAATTACAATTTTTCCATCAAGACTTTTTCTTATTGGTTTTAGTTTATTTTTCCTTATTTTTAGAACTATAAAAGCTCTAGGCTTGACGTTATAATCATCAATCACTTATTTTATTTCCCAGAGTTTTTACAGATAGACGAATCCCATCCTTGTGTTCTTGGAGAAGATTTCTAAACTCTGTCTTAACAATTTGGTTTTTGAATTATGCAATGTTTACTCTTTCTATAATTTATGTTCTTGTTATCATGTCTGAGTAATCTATTTGTTAGGTTTTAGGGTTTCCCAAGAAAACCAGGTTAATTTTTAGGGTTTGATATAATGGACTGAAATTATAAGGTTCTCAGTCAAGAATTGTTATCTATGCATGAATAAAATTGGTCATCTAGTTCATTGATTTTAGATTGATAAACGAAAAAGGGATTTGGTTTAGAGATCTGACCTAGTTTAGATGAGTAAGAGCCTTTGCTTGCGGGAGTATTGTCTTAGGGGCTTATGAACATATCAAATCTGAATTGATATGCATATTTGAATTATCTAAATATGACGGAAGTTTTTCTTTAGTAATTCAAACATAGGGATCTAATACTTCGAGAGGAGATTAGTCTAGCTTTTGTCTTTTGAGTTGGGAACTATTTTCAAAGAAAATCATGCATGTTAACCTTGAATTTTAACCTGAATACTTGTGGAATTCCCTAATGCCTAGCGTTTTTGTTATATATTTCACAAACGCTTTATTTTATCGTCATTTCTATTTCTTAAATCACAATAACTTTTTATTCTGTTCCTAGCTTAATTCGATTTTAAACTGAGAGTCATACGTTCTTGGTCTCTGTGGATTCGATCCCTCATATACTACTGTGTGTGTGTTGTGCACTTGCAGTGAATATATTTGGATTGAAACCTGAGTGTATTAAAAAGCTATTGTTTTTCGTGGGAATTAAGATACGTTCTTTCTGTTATAATTGGTGCTAAAAGAGCTAAGATTGTTTTTATCTTCCCAAAGAGCATCTTACTTATGGAAGCATTGCAAAGTTTTGAAGCTACCAAGGAATATGTGCCTTATGAGCAAAGAGTTTTGTATTTAAGAGATGAAAGAAATCTATGAGGTTTTTTAAATGGTTATTAGTTGTTAGTGATGGAAAGATATCTGAATATAATGATGGAGAAACCCTTCTCGATATACCGCCATAATTTCTTTTACGAAGGCATATGATCCTATGGAAGTGATAAGCAGAGAAATTTATGAAGATCTTAAAAAAATTCAAAAGCTAAACGATCCTGAGTTCTTTCAAGAATGAGCGATATTATGTCATACGAACGAAGATGTGAGAATTATCAATGATCTAATGCTTGGGAAAATGGAAGGTAAGACTATTTTGAAATTTATAGAAGTGTATATATTAGATAATCATATTTTATTTTAATTTTCTTAAAATATATTTTTTATTTACGGTTTCAGGCGAGGAATTGATCTATCTAAGTGCTAATAGTATTGATCATGTGGATATTAAAGCAACCAAAAATCCGGAATTTACCCCAGACTTTTTAAACAGTATTATGTTATCGATATTGCTGTGACATATGCTTCCCTTGAAAATAGGTGCTCTGGCTATGTTACTAAGAAATATTGTTCTTAAAGAATAATTATTCAACAGGACTAGGCTACAGATTATTTATATGGCAA
Organism: Iberis pinnata; assembly: GCA_900406425.1. NCBI lineage: Eukaryota > Viridiplantae > Streptophyta > Magnoliopsida > Brassicales > Brassicaceae > Iberis > Iberis pinnata. The sequence goes on from OVBE01010706.1 coordinate 4,871, forward strand.
ATCATGTATTAGAAGCTAAGGTTACCACTGGAAATTAGATTGGGCATCGTCTTTTGATTCCTGAAGTTGTTATTACACCAACTGATCTTAAACTGCCATTTAAGATATGTCACAGAAAATTTTCATTATTTGTTGTGTTTGCCATGACTATTAACAAGAGTCAAGGGCAATCTCATAAAAGAAGTTGAAATTTTTCTACCTAGACTTGTTTTCTCTCAGAGATAGTTATAAGTCGTCTTATCTTATAATGTGGTTTTTAAAGAAGTATTTTAGAAGTTAGAAGGATGATATTTGATATGATACATAGGAACTAGAAAAGTAATCTAAATGACCTTCTATGGTTTTATTAACTTATTTCTTGTTACATAAATATTTGTAGAGTCTAGCAATTTATTTTATTATTTAATACGTTCACATAAGTTATTTGATCTTTTTCTGAACTCATTTTAGTCAAGTCGATGTAAATACATAGAGACTATAAAAGTAACTTATATCACCTTCTATTGTGTTATATTTTATTCGTTGATTACATAAATACTCGGAAAGTCTAACAATTAATTTATTTTTCTTAATAGGTTGAGACGATAACTTACAAGAATAAGTTAAAAATATTATTATTACAAGTTAAAAATAATTTGATTACCTAAAAAAATTTAAGTACTATCGTTTATGATATTTTTATTTCAAAAAAGCATACCTAAGTATATCAGTAATTTTAACTTTATACATAGATTCGAGATTAATTCTAATGGTAACCAAATAAAGACTATTTAAACCTAAATCAGCTCAAACAAATTAATTATTTCAATATTTTAATGATTTTTTAGATTTTTAATATTTTCTTATACGAACCATAAGGTATAGATAAACACATACAATATTTTAATTAATAACAACAACCTTAACATAATAATCAAGCGAAGAATATTAGTACTAGAAAAACAAAACATACAACATTCTACAACCAAAATACTTTCACCTGAAATTTCAATCCATGATATCAATTTCGAAGTCATGTTCGAAATTGATTTTAGGCAAACCCGATTTAAGTACAAGGTAATCTACCACTCTTTTAAAGCTACGAGTTTTTTAATTTCTTCTTTGATATTAAAGTTGTGTTCATTTTTGGTTTTATGTAAAATAGATAGCATAACATCTATCTTAGCAGCCTTCATTGGTTTTGGGTGAAGTTCTCTTTGCATTCTGTCTGGTGCTTCATGCATAACATGGCCGCACGGAAACTGATTTTGATTTTATCTGTTCTTGCATGTATGTAAGATCGATCTTCAATCGCTTCCTTTTCAATGTTAAGTTGAAGAAGAAGATAGAAGCTTGGTTTGTAGTTTTTAAAATTTTGCTTAGAGTTTATTTTTTTATGTTATCAAATGAGATTGATATTTATAGTGTCATGTTAGATCAATTAATAGTAAAGATGTAATTGATTGTTATATGTCAAATCTATATAAATGAAGAAGAAATTTTTATTTACAATCGATGCATTAATTGTTTTAAGTTTAATTTTTATTTTACAATTTTTAACTTTTTATTAGTTATCAATTAAATATTTTTTCTTTAGAAAGTTTAAAGATAATGTTTGTTAAACTAGTTTTCAATTTAAAAAAGATATGAAATAAATCTTACATTTTTCCAAATAATTCGATAGGAATATTTGGAGTATCGATTTTATCCAAATTATTTTTTTTTCAATTCAACAAAGAATTATCCAACCCATGCAAAAAATATATTAAAATTGAAAACAATATTTTTATTTTGTTAATTTTATTTGTAAAAAGCATCTTACAAATTAAATCTTTTAATCGCATACCTGTGATTAATTAAAGAACTATATTAAGTTTATTACATGATGTTAAACGTGCACACTAAATTGTTTTCATCAATTAGTGACAATAAAATAATCGTTTTCATCAGTTATTAGTGACAATAAAATAAGTTTTAGAATATCTAAGAATATGTTATATCTTAGAAATTTATATCAAATATCTATTTTGGATATATCAAAAATTTATATCAAATTTCGTGTCATAAATGTTGACATTGGGTGATAAAATAAATGTCAGGCATTGCGTTATTCCAATATCGGTTTTTGGGGTCAAAAACGGTTACTACAAAATCGATGTTTCGAAAACCGTTATTAAAACAATGATCGCTCGATTCTAGAAATCCAACTGCATAGTTATCGTATAAGGGTCAACCAACCGAGCCGTAAGATACGAAAGACCTCAACATATATGTTTCGGACAATCCTTTCGATGCTAAATTATTTTGGTAAAACAACACGTTTACGATACGATACAAAATTACGTATGTTCAGCACGTTGTCAATACACATTCAGCTCGCCAATTGGCGAGTTGAATCATACGCATTCAACTCTCCAATTGGCAAGCTGAACATAGCACTTTCAGCTTGCCAATTGGCGAGCTGAACATAGCACGTTCAGCTTGTCCATTTACGATTTGAACCATATGCATTCAACTCACCAATTGGCGATTTGAACGGCATATGATTCATATCGCTTCGGAAAAATTATCTCTCGTCTCGTATCGTTCCAAGCTTTCATTCGAATTTTACGATGAAATCCGTAAAACTCACTATTTTCGTATAAGTTCTTAATTAATCGTATAAACGGTAATGGTCAGCTTGAACACTAAATTTATCTTATCTATACGATTATTTCCTACGATTTTCGAAAGAATCGTGAAAATCTTTCTTATAAGATTTAATCGTATAAAATGATTTAATTTATCGTTCTCCGAGACGGACACAAAGATGTGTTCCTTTTTATTAATCGTATAAAACGACAACGGCTAATTAGGACGCTAAAGTTATCTCGCTTATATGATTGACATCATATAATGCGGAATCCGTATCGTATCGTTTAACAAAAGACCGGTTCTCTAATAGAAATTGTAAAAATCGTCTAAACCGCAAAACGGGCCAAAGAGGCCTAAAACGCGATAACGACCCACTTACAGTTTCGAACAAGGATTCGGCCAGAGTACGATGACGGTCGTATCTTGCTCCACAAGACATAGAGAAATGGAAAAAACCTAAAATCGAATGTTTTCGCAGGAGTATAAACTCGTAAAGGAAGATTTCCATGGAAGAATCGGAGGCGGAAAAGGAAAGCGGAGGAAGGGCACAAACACGTTCAATTCCCTACACCAAAATACTTAGGGCTTTAGGTCATTTTTCCATTATTTCTAGTGAGGTGTGACTCAATTAGGTTTATCAGTTTTCGTTGTTAGGTCTAGGATACTTGCCAACAGCTCTTGTGGCTGAGGCTATTTATAACACACTCATACGATTCGGAATAAGAAACCCTTTTGCCTTCTTTGTACTTTTAATTTCATATTTTTATTGTTTATTGTCGTGTTCTGATCTCGTGTACGTTTGGTTTAGCAGAAATCTGGGACCCTTGGGAAAGTTAAGGTTTCTTGACTTCCCTTAACTAACGATAATCGACAGTGTGAATTTTGGTTCCCAAAGTTTGGCGCTAGAAGGAGGGGGTACGAATCAATCTTATTCATAGACGCAAAATAACGAGATCGAATCTGACTACCGAAGCTCAAAAAAACCAACCAACTCGTGACAGTGTCCCACCAAAAGACAACGTTTATAACACTCCGCCAATAAACGTTACCGCAGTCAACGCCGACACACACTGCAACATTCGAGGAGATAAAAAAAAAGTTTTCGACTCTCGAAAAGAAGTCAGAATAACAAGAAAAGCTAACAATTTCTCTCACTAAATAGGTAGAGACCTTAACCACGAGAACCAAAACCATCTTCTCACGTGGGACTAGCAATCTCTGCGGAAGAAGGCTCGATTTCACAACCCCGTTCGAAAAGGCGCCAAACGCGCAAAAGAAACTGCTGGAACAATATCCTGACGAAAAAACCCCTATCACAACACTAAAAAACACTAACAACCTTCCGCCTTTCGATGGTGAAATTGAATAGAACGAAGCTGAGCGAGTTAACTTGGAATCTAGCGAACAGTCCGATCCTTCGGACAAAGACGTGGATGTACACTCAAGGAGAAGAAAAAACCGCTCAACTCGGAAAAACTCTCGTCTCAACAAAATTATGACAGAGGAATAAGAAAACATCTTATGGGTAGAGCAAGAGAAACTGGACAAGGAGAAACTTGAGATCATCCTCGATAAACGCCAACAAGCCTTGAAGGGCACTCACGATGATCTTGATGAAATTTGCGATCTCCACGATTACATCGCGAAAACTACTGCGGAGTTCATGCAGTAAAATCGCAAATTCACCATGCTAATAGCACGACACTGGAGGTCGACCAACTCCTTGAAGAGGCTCAGAAAACTCCATTTAAAGGTCGTATAAGTAAGGCGCAAATTTTTGATCCCGGGAAAATAAAAATCCCAATGTATGACGGAACCACTGATCTGAAAGCTCACCTGCAAACCTTTTAGATCGAGATGGTGAGGTCCAAACTTTGAGGGGACGAAAAGATGCAGGCTTTTATCTCCTTTTCTTCGAACATCTCTAGGGAGCGGCTCTGGAATTTTTCTCTCAGCTGAAACGCAACTCCATCGAAAACTTCCGATAACTCTCTTTGAAATTCCTCAAACACATGTTTATGATAAGGAAACTTCCGACGTTGATCTGTGGAGCTTGTCTCAAAGGGAAGATGAATCTCTATGAAAATTCATGAAACAATTTAAGATCGTAATGTCGAGAGTCAACGGGATCAGCGACAAGGTAGCCGTAGACGCGCCCCAATAAACTCTCTGGTACAAGTCAAAATTCAGAAAATGGATCACCCACGAAAAACCATATACGATCTAGGATGCTCTTCATAAGACCACATATTTTATCATCATCGAGGGAGAGATGAAAGTCCTAGCACAAAATCACAAGCCGAGAAAAGCATCCGCACAATACGCTCTTTTGCAACAGAAGTCGAAAAAGAAAAATCCTCGTAATGACAAGTACCCTTCAAGGGCCACATAACTATGCTATAAATTTTTCCTCCAATGAGGGAAGGACATCGGGTAAGACCTGGACTCGGAACGTCTCTTACGACAAAAATACCTTTTGCGAGTTCCACCAAACGAAGGGCCACTCCACGGAAAATTGTAAAGTTCTCATATCTAGACTAACACAAAAATTACTCACAGAAGATATATCAAAGGTATCGAGCATAAAAGATCTCATTAGAGAAACCGATCGATCGCCTAGGTCCGATCATGCACCACTTAGCGGCAACACACCTTAGGGTACTCGAGCGGAAGGAAAACGCAGAAGAGGGTCGAAGGAAAAAGGCAGCGATGTAAATCGCCGCTGGATAAACATGATTATCAGAGGATCGTAATACTGTCAGGATAGCGTATCCTCGATAAAAGAATACCATTGCAAAGCTTAATCGAGCGCACCATAAACATAATCTTCCACGATATGCTGAACATGATGGGATCAATTAATCTGAAGTCGCGCCCACGCCAAAACCGCTCACTGGCTTCTCTGGCACGACAACCATGACTCTCGGATCAATTCAGCTCCCAGTCATAGCCAAAGAGATCAAACAAATTGTCGACTTCGTGGTAGTCGACCATCCTTCCATATACAACATGATCATGGGAACGCCTTGGATAAACTCCATGAAGGCAGTTATATCGACTTACCACTTGGGCATCAAATTCCTGACTCCTTACGGAATATCCACAATCTAGGGATGCCAAAAACAGTCGTGACTCTGCTTCCTAGCTGATCATAAACTAAGACGGGTTGCAACAACACATATGGTGGGACCCAAACGAGCGTAGACAACTCAGCCGTTGACTGAAAACACTTCGAAAAAGCTGAAAACGCTTCAGAAAAAAACGAACTAGATTCACAAACTCGACTTTATCCATCATCGTACAAGTTTCAATCCATAAAATCAATTTCTACGTCACATTCCAGATTGATTTCAAGAAAAATGAGTAAAGAACAGCGGTATCTGCATGTTCTTTTTCAGCTTTGAGTTTTTATAATTTCCTTTTCGAGGTTGAAGTTGGGTTCTATTTTAATTTTATTTAAAATAGATAGTGCAACATCTATCTTAGCAGCCTTTAATTGGTTTGGTTGAGTTCTTCTTTACATTCCGATTAGTTAACATAGCCACTTGGAATTTAATTTCGGTTGTGAGCTTAGCTATTTTTACTACTATAGAGTCTAAATCTTCACTTGGTTCACTTGGTTCCATGTTTCAAGGTTTATGTAAAGAAAAATATGGATGTTTGGTTGTTATGTTTTTTTGTGTGGAGATTGTTGTTAATATAGATTATCATATGACATTGTTATTTATAATATTAAAAGATTAATTAATACTTCAAAATGGTGGTTATTTTATGTCATATCAGTTATATATAAGAGATTGTTATTTATAATGTTAATAGATAAAATTATTAGTAAAGATATGTGGTTTGTTGATATATGTCAAATCAATTATTATTAATAAACGCATTAAATGTTTTTTCGGATAAATTTACTTTTTAGGTGTATTATTGTGAATTCATTATTAGTTATTAGTTTTATTTTATTTTATTTTTTAATTTTTTTGTTAACGTTTGTTACATTCGTTTTCAGTTTAAAATTAATAAGCTAAAATCGAACATATTCCAATTATTTTGGCATGAGTAGGTGTATTCATAATCCCGACATAAAGAAATAGTTGTTTCTCTTTATTAAAAAAGAAAATTAATCAGAGTAACCCAATATTTTGCTTTAATAACTTATTTGACCCTCGACGTCATCCATAACTAGAATGACCCAACATTTTGGATAAAAATTCAAAAATACCAAAGTTTTTGAAAAAACTACAACTTTGTCATTTTGAATTATTTTTACACCAAAAATTCATAAAAAAAATAGAAAAACTCCATAATAATTTATCATAATTTAAAATATTAAAACGATTTTAAAAACCTAAAAATATTTTTCTCTCAACCTAGACATGAAGAAACCCTAAAGACCCCTTATATGTTTGGCGACGGCGCCGGTGAACTCGCCCGGTGGCCACCGCCCTTTCTTTTCTTCGTTTCCTTTTTCACGGCTAGGTTGATGGTGGCTTTTTAGCGGTCCATAGCTCCCTCGATCTGTTTTCTCTCTGGTTTGACATGTCATTTCTTATGGGTTTGATGGTTCGTTGCGCGGCGTTTCTCATGCGAGGCTCGGAATCGCCTCGGTGGCTTTCGGCGTGGCTTTGTTAGGTCACCTCGTTGTGTTTCCGGTGAGGCGATCTCTTCGAAAAGGCAAGATGCAGCGGTTGGAGGTGGTTCGTTTGGTGGTTCATGGCCGCAAGTAGTTGGGGTTTCATATGCTATAAAGCTCCAACGCAGCTTGTCTTCTTCTTCCTCGCTCTGTTATTTGCTTCTTTAATCTTCTCTTCTCTTCTCTTGATTTTGTCTCTAATAGTAGATCATGTCTGATCTGATCTACATGAAGTTTCACGATAGCGTTTTGTTCCAATAGATTCTTCACTTTTTGGATTTTGGTACTAAGTGAAGTCACATTGGTTTTGTTTTGCAGAAAATTGTTGATGAGATGGACAGTTTTATCATCTGATGTTCTCATCTTCTTCCCAGCTGCTCTCTTTTTTGTGTTAATGTATCATAGAATCAGAACTAGAAGTAATAAGAGTGAAGTGGCATGGCATATTGCTATGATTCTCTTTAACCCTTGTTTAATCCTCATTGATCATGGTCATTTTCAGGTTTGTTTTAACTGTTACCTCTATTAGTATTGCAATTATGTACAATATTCTTTGGTTTCTATATGATGATTCTCACTAGATTATGATTTTTGTTATGTTTTAGTACAACTGTATCAGCTTGGGACTTGCACTGGGTGCTATTGATGCGATACTCTGTGAGAGCGAGGTTGTTAATTCAAGAATAGATTGAATCTCTTTAAGACCTCCTTTCATCTGTGACAAAGCATCTTTAGCAACATTGCATAAATCCAAGATCTTGAGAGATCCATCAAGAAGCTTCTCAATCTGATCGTGAGATAAAGCTTGTTGAGTGATGGGTAAACGAAGAAGTTTTGCAAAAAAATCATGTAAAAATCTTGAAGGTGGTTAAGCTACTTCAGAAGATCTCAATCGAATCAATTCTCATCGACATGAGTTGCTTGAAGATGTTGTCTTCAAGGGAAGCTGTTATCTAACACGGAAGAAAATTTCCATTTTTGTTGAGCTTAAGAGAGAGATAAGAGATGTATTGCTACTCATCTCATATATATATACACATTTTGAGAGAGAGACAAGAGGAATCCAAAGGCTGGTTTAGATTTAAAATCATAGAAGCCAATGTTTGTGCAATGTCTCCTTCCAAATTATATCTTTAATGCATAAACAATGAGCAACAAGTGATAAAAAAGATTTTCATATTAATGCAATCATGTGATCATATTTATAAAGAATGCAACCACACCACCTACTATGAAATCACACGTCTAGTTTTCATTTGAATTTTTTTTAAACCAGCTTTGTTTTTAACACCTTCAAGACAAGATCCTTATTCATGGATCTTGACATGTGAACTATAACTTGTCATTTTATTTGTATTTTTTAACATTTTTTGTTTTCTAACTCACACACACTTTTCAGAGTTATTACAAAGATATTCATTATTAAGTATCTTTTAAATTTTTTTCACATGTATTTAAAAAAGAAATTTAATTTTTTCTCTTTGAATTTTTTTCACATGTATCAAGCAAAATATTAAATTTACATAAATAAAATATCTTGTAAGTTTTTTCATACAATGTTTATGCATTGTCTCATCAAAAAATAACTATGTAATTAACTTTTATAAGTATATACACAAAAGACATTTCAATGTTTGATTTTTAGTAAAACAAAACTACAATAGAGAAACAATTCTGCAATAGAAAAATAATTCTGCAATAAAAAAAACAAGTCTGCAATGTAGAACAGCGGTCAAAAGATTCCGTTGGTCAAAGGATTTAGAAAAACTATGCGGCAAAAAATATGCGGTAACGTGAGGGTTAGATGAGTAAGAAAAAAAATATGCGGTAACGTATGAAACAAAACTGCGGCCATTGCAGATTAATATTAAATATCTGCAGTAAAAACAAAGGGGTTAATCTGACAATTTCGGAAACTCATAACTCTGTGGTGACAACAAACAAATCTGCAGTCAAAAAAATAAAATCAGTCACAAAGAAATCTGTAATCACAAAGATATCTGCAATATCAAGATAACTATGCGAAAACAAATCTGTAATATAAATAAATCGGCAGTGTTAATTAAAAATCTGCGATAAAAAATCGACAAAAGAAAAAAAATATGCGGTGACGTCGAAAATTCGGCGGTGACGTAGACGTTTCAAAAAAATCTGCGGTCAAATAGACAAACAAATCTGCGAGAAAAATCGGCGATACAAAAAATCTGCATTGCAAAACAAATCTGCAAGAACAAATCTGCAAAAACAAATCTGCAACACAAACAAATCTGCATTACAAAATTTCGCAGATTTTTTTTTGCTCCATATTACACGGTGGCATTATCGTAAAAATACTGGACAACTTTTTTCTCTCTCCTCTAATTAATTTTTTTTCCAGCTTTTTTGTTTGTTCATGACCGAGGGATAGAACTGGGTTTAACGAAAATTGAGTTATTTCCAGCAAATAAAGAAAATGTGGAGTTACCTCAACAATTAATTGAAATATGTAGGTCAACTAGGTACTTTTGCCTTATTAAAATTGAGAAGAAATTTAATAAGTTTTCTTCATAAACTAATATAATGTAGGTTAATTTCGGATAAGATTAAGTAAAAAAAGTTATTGGGTCTTAGTATATTATATACGGACTATTGTAATCAATTTCAATATAT
>OVBE01010707.1:0-14765 GCA_900406425.1 Iberis pinnata
TATATATATCATGAATATATATATATATATATATATATATATCATTTACATTTATTTAGTTTTCAAAATTTTTTATTAATTTATTTATTTCAATATACATAAAAAATTATAATAATTTGCATTTTTTTTGTTATCATCTAATTATAAATTTAAAACATAATCTTTAACAAATTTATTTTATATTTTAGAAGTTACAGTCACAACCTAATTAATTACTAATCAAACTTTAACTTTCATTTAAAATAAAATTCATAGTTTTAACAGCCAAAATCTTTACAGCCGAAAGCCTACGGTCACATTCCTTACCAATAAGCCTCAAAATTTTTGGTTTTGTTTGTTATAAAGCCTAGTTTTCCAAAAAAAAAAAAACAAAAAGTGAGAATCACTTTCATTGGCTAAAACTTGATTAAAAAAATTTAAATGTATACAAAATTTCGTTAAGTCATCACGCTCAAACAATGATTCAACCTCTTGAAACCACCCGATGGGGCTTCATGCTTTTAAGGCCATCTCCATTGGGAGTATCTCAACATAAGTTTCTCAATATACATATATGTAAGTAAAGATGGATATCTCAAAAAGGTGAGAAATTCACTCCAAAGTATCTCAAAGTATCTCATATGAGATACTTTGGAGTGAGTTTCTCACTTTTTTGAGATACTCATAATTATTTAATGATATTTTATATACTTTCACATATACATATATTGAGAAACTCATATTGAGAACCTCCCAATGGAGATGCCCTAAGTGCATCGCCGTAATGCATCGTCCATTTTTCTAATCTGGGTTTCTTGCGACCCCTTTAATGCTTCTTCACCTTGGACTTTTCGTCGACATTTTCTCTTCAAATGATGGATTTTTTTTTTTCTTTTTTTGGTTGGTTTCTTGTTGATTTGACTAAATATCTTAAATCCTACTGTTCATTGACTTATTTCCTTTTTTCTGTTATTGTGTGCTACATTGCTTACTGTTACCAAAATCTTTATCGTGTTTGTCATTTTCTGTCCTCTAGTGTTTTAATTTGTTTTGTTTCTTTGTCTCTTAGATTTAGATTTTGAAAAAATCATTATGTATGATAAAATTAGATTAAAGAACTTTCTTTTTATTAATTTTAAAAAATTACTCAAAACTTGAGTCTGAAAATCTTATGAGTATATCACATTTTGATAATTTTTTTTATATAGATTCATGATATCTTAAACCTAGATGAATCCTAAACTCATAACAAATAGGATAATGATATATTTCAGATAACTACTAAAATTTAGGTATATTTAGATATCTTCTAAAAAAACTCATAATTTTTTATCTTTCTTTTCTTTTACTTCAAGATAACTTTAACATTCTCCCCCGTAATCTTGAAGTTGATTTCCGATACATCTTGTAGACTAATTAATTCTCTCATTTCTCTGAATCTGATCCTCGCCGATGCTTTGGTTAGGATATCCGCTTTTTGTTCCTTTCAGATATATATTGAAACTCGACTTGTTCATTTTCAATACATTCTCAAATAAAGTGATATCGAGTATGTATATGTTTGCTTCGACCGTGAAAGACCGGATTCTTTGTGAGTGCTATAGCCGACTTGTTATCAACCTGGTGATTGTCCTTTCAACCGATTTTCCTATAGCTTCACTTAGAAGTTCCTTAAGCCATATTGCTTGTTTAGCTGCTTCTGTAGCTGCTATAACTCGGCTTCACAAGAGGATAGTGCAACTGTATCTTGTTTTTGCGAAGACCAAGTGATCGGCGAGTCATTGAGATAGAAGATGTGACTTGTAGTACTTCGACCATCATCGATATCAACGTTATGACTACTGTCTGAATACCCGATCAACTCGGTCTTCTTTGTTCGTTTAAACCACATTCCTTGTTTCATCGTTCCTTTCAAGTATCTTAATACTTTTTAATGTTACTCCATGTGATTCTTTCGGTTCTTGCATGTACCTGCTAAGTACTTCAACTGAATAAGATAAGTCAGGTTTAATATAAATTAAGTACCTTAGGCAGCCTATGTTTCTTCTATATCTGGTTTCGTTGATACTTGGCTCAGCTTTCTCCTTTGATAGCTACAAACCTGAATCCATGGGCGTTAGACATGCATTGCAATCGGTCATTCCCGCATTCTCTAATATCTTGTTTATATATCTTTCTTATTTAAGCATAATTCCTTGTTTGTGTTGGTTAACTTTGATACACAAGTAGTAAGTTAGCAACCCTAGATCACTCATGTCAAATCTTCTAGACGTGTTTAACTTAAAATCGCTAATTTCATCACATCTAGAAGAAGTTACAAAAACATCGTCTACATAGACCCCAACGAGTATGACATGATCATCCTCAAACTTTCGATATAGTGAGGGTTCTTTTGAACACTTGGTGAATCTCATCTCTTCAAGTACTTTGTTGAGCTTTTCATTCCATGCTCTTGGTGCTTGCTTTAAACCATAAAGAGCTTTATGTAATTTGAACACATTTTCTTCTTTTCCTTGAGTTATGAAACCTTCTGGTTGTGTCACATACACTTCTTCTTTTAACTCACCATGTAAGAAAACTGTTTTTACAACCAAGTGATGTAATTCCAACCTTTTGCAGCTGCTAGGGTGATTAGGAATCTAACGGTTTCAATTCGCGCAACTGGAGCATATACTTCTTCAAAGTCAATTCCATATTTTTGCACATATCCTTTTGCTACTAACTTTTCTTTGTATTTGTTGATACTTCCATTTGTGTTCCTTTTTATTATAAAAATACACTTTAATCCTATTGGCTTTACTCCTTTCGGTGCATTCACCAGAAACCACATTTTGTTTTTTTCGATTGATGCAAGCTCATCTTTGCATGCATCGATCCACACTTTTTCTTTGCATCTTCAAAACTCCATGGTTTTTCATAGATAGTCAATAGTAATTTTTCTTCAGCCCAATGAACATAATCATCAAGATACTTCGGTCTTGTACTTATTCTTGATGATCTCCTAGGTTCAACATGAGAAATATTCTCTTGCTCTTCTTATGATCGATATTCCAGTTTATATTGTTTCCACTTGAATCAATATCGTCTCTTTTTAGGACGTTTCCACTTGAAATGTTTTCTCTTTCTTCTTTGATAGTATCTTCATCATGTAATTCTATGATCTCTCTCACTATTGTCTTTGAACATATACTCGAACTCTTCATGTTCATTAGAATCACTTCGATTATTTTTATTCCAATCCCACCTTTGATCTTCGTTAAAGATAACATTGCTACTTAAAATTATCTTTTTGTTAGTTGGATCATATAGTCGATATGCTTTTGACCCATGTTCTGTCCCGAGTTGAATCACCATTCTTGAACGATCCTCAAGTTTCTTTTGAAGAGGTATATCAATCTTTGTAAAAGCTATACACCCAAAAATCCGAACATGTTCAACATTAGGTCTTTTTCATTTAAATGCTTTGTACAATGTTGTATTCTTTAAACTCCTTGTTGCAACTCGATTGATGAAGTAGGTTGCATGTCTAACTGCTTCTTCCCAAAGAAAATTCGGAATATCCATATGCTTCATCATACTTCTTGTCATCCCCATTAGATTTCTGTTTCTTCTCTCAACTATCCCATTTTATTGAGGGAAATGAATTTAAAGAGCTGGTTGATTTGATTTAATACTTCATTGATTTGGGATTTAGAGTAGGAAATGGTTTCTTAGTTCAGTGGTGGTAAACAGTCCAGTCTAGGTAGTTGTTTGAGATTGGTGTCCTTTGGGATTTGAAAATGTGCTTATGGTTGTTGAGGTTTTGTGAGTTTCTGTGTGGTCCCTTTCAAAACTCTTCTCTGGATTAAATCTTGTTTTACTTGAGGAAAAGCAAAGATCTAAGTCTGGGGGAGTTGATATTACTCAGATTTAATGCATTTTAGTGGGCATTTATGCCTACTAGATTTGTATTATCTGAGTCCTTTCTTTGCAAATTGGAACTTTCTAAAGACTTTAAGGTGTTCGGGTCGATTTGGATCAAAAGTGTTGAATTGCTGTTTAATTGTATGGAATCTGGCTAAGTGAAGAATTGAAGAACCAATCTGGTCTCAGATTGGTGAATCTGAAGAATTGAAGTCACGAAGACTTCAGATCGATCGGTCCACCCTTAGACCGATCGGTCTGAAAATCCGAAGAAAACAGAAGATTTAGACCGATCGGTCTACAGCTGGACCGATCGGTCCACACATGCACGGAGAAGACAGACCGATCGATCTAAGCCTGGATCGATCGATCCAATATGCCTGCGAGAATTTAAGAAGATTTCCATATTTTGCAAAAGAGTCCTCAAGCTTATCCAACTTTTTCCTATTTTTATTTTATTTCTTTTAAACTATAAAAGCCTTTTGGCTTATGTTATTTAATTTACCTTTTACTTTTGCAAGAACTTTGAGAGCGTTACTGGGAGAGAGAATTCCTGAACCCTGTATTTGGAGAAGAAAATTTGAACGCAGTTTTTAATATATTTATTTTATTGATTTCAATTATGTGTTCTTCTCATAAATCGATTTGTCTTTGCTTTGATATGTCTGAGTATTTCACTAGTTAGGTTTTAGGGTTTTCCTATGGGAAAACAAGTTTGAATGTTAGGTTTAACATTGTAGGATTGAATTTGTTAGGTTCTTAGTCTAAATTTGTTCTTAATGCATGAATTATCTTGATCACCTAGTTCATGATTACAGGTTAATAAATACAAAGAGATTTGATTTAGATACCTGACCTAATTTAGATGAATAAGTGTTTTTACTTGCGAGAGTATTGTTTTAAATGCTTATGAACAATTGAATATGAATTTTAATGCATGATCGAATTATTTTAAAGACGGCGAGAGTTTGTCTCTGGCAATTAGATCATAGGGTTGAATACTCCGAGAGGAGATTAAACCACATTCGTTTTTCATGTTGAGAACTATTTTCAATCAAAATCCTGCATGTTTACTTGACTTTAAACTTGAATACCTACGGATTTCCCTAATGCCTAGTTTTTTGTTATTATAGTTTTTAAACCGTTTTTAATTACCGTTTTGATCACAATCAAATCTATTATTCTCGCTTTAGCCATATTCAAAGTTAAAACTGAACGTGCAATTTTGGTCTCTGTGGATTCGATACCTTTACTATACTTCCTTGAACTGTTCTCTTCAGTATTAGTTTAGGATTAAATTCTTAACCTATCAGAATTTTGGCGCCGTTTCCGGGGACCAATTGTGCCTTTCTAGTTTTAAATTAGAATCCGTCTAAGGTTTCTATTTTTCAGTACTCATCTCGTTCTCCTTTGCCTTTTTTTGTCTTACAGGTGTATGAACCTCAGTAACTCAAAACTTTCAAGGCTAGAACGCTCAAACCGGAAAGCAAAGAAAGACGCTAGCTCATCCAATTCAATGGTTGATATCTTCCATCAAATCAATCTGGTCGATTCTGACGGTCAACAAGAACCACCTATTGTGGGGCTTAATCAACTCATTAACCAAGGAAAAGGTGGTGGTTATGGAAATCAAGTTCCACAAGACCAACAAGGAGCAATCAACAACCTAATTCCTCCAGGAAATCAAAATTCCAAACCCTCAGAACGTTGATGCAAGACACTTTGTCTTGTTTGGAGATCCAGGAAGAGTTAATCAGCTCAATGCTCAGCTCAATGCTCAGAACCATCCTCTAGTTGGTTCATTCAACAATCCTCAAGCATCTATGCTAATAGGAACCCCATTCAACCTCCTCAACCTCAGCGAAGGGAATACCAATTCCCTATTTTGCTTGTCCAGATGATTCAAAGCAACCAATTCAGTGGTTTACCTCACGAGCACCCAATGAATCATATTGACACCTTTGAGGACATTTGCAATACCATCAAACTGAATGGGGTATCCAAGGATTACAAGCACTGCAGCTTATTCAGCCATTCCTTAGCTGACAAAGCACTTCTCTGGTTGAAGTCTCTACCTGCAAATCCATGTTCATTAGTCAGTTCTTCACCACTACTAGGACTAATGCTTTGAGGAAAAAGATCTCTGCCTTTGCTCAAACTTCTGTGGAATCATTTTATGAATCTTGGGAACGATTCAAAGAATTGCTTCGTGATTGTCCACATCACGGATTCTTAGATGTAAGTCTCCTCAATACCTTCTATAGAGGAATTGAACAGAAGTACTAGTTGTCCTTTGATACAACAAGTGATGGAGATTTCATGCAAAAAACCAGTTCCAAATGCTTATCGTCTCATAGATAACTTAGCAGCCAGCAATAGCAATCATTGCCCAGAGTTCGATCGCCGAACCAAAGCTCCTGTAATGGCTGCTAACTCAGAAATCTAAGAACTGAAAGGGGAGTTCTCTGAAGTGAAAAGATTATTGACTCAACTGCTTAAGGGTCAAGCTCAGCCACCAGTCAATATTGTAGAAGATTCCGGAGTTGCTTGTTTTGCATTTCAAGAACAAGAAACCGCTGTGGTTGAAGAAGAAGTGAGCTACATTAATAGCCAAGGTCAGAGAGTGTTTAAACAGGGATACAATCCAGCCTTCAACAAGATCATCCCAATCTTTCTTGGAGAAGCACTAATGTTGAGAATCCTCAAGACCAAACCTATCCAAATCAACAGAAAAAGTTTGTGCAGAACTCTGGAAATCAATTTGGTCAAAACTCAGGGAACAATGGTTTCCAAGGAAATCAGAACAGGAACTTCATTCCCAACTCTAATTCAGGCGGTTTTAAACAAACCTCTCAGCCTGCATTCCAACAAGTTCCTCAGACCCAAGCTAATCAAGGAAATTCAGTTGAATTGATGTTTATGCAACTTCTAGATGGACAACAACAGTTTCAAAAAGTTATACAAGGAGATATGAAAGAGTTGAACCAGAAATTTGAAGCTTTGTCTACACATGTGAATCTCCTAGATACTCAAGTTGCCCAAACTGCTGAAGCGGTAAAGAGACTGGTTGGATTTCTTCCTGGGAAGTCTGATTCTAATCCGAAAAATCAAGAGTATGTGAATTCAATTGAATTGAGGAGTGGAAAGATTTTACCATCTGCTAAGGGTAAAGAATCTGTCATTGAAGGTTTGGTAGAAGAGGTTGATGAATTTGGTGAAGATATGGAATTGGGAGAGGATTCAGGTCTGCAATCAACCAAGAAAATCACTATAGAAGGCCAGACCGATTGGTCCACCTATAGACCGATCGGTCCACACCTCCAGAATGCTATGGAGACTTCAGACCAATCAGTCTAATCCAGACCGACCAGTCCACTGTTCCAGGGAGTTTTGGAACCGACCGGTCCAACCCAGACCGATCAGTCCAAAAGCACTTTCGGGTTCTGATGTATCCGACCGATCGGTCCAAGCCAAACCGATCAGTCCACCAACTTCTGGAACTCTCCAACTTACTCGAGTCTTCAAACCCAAAGTTCCATATCGGTGAAACCTAAAACCTCCAAAAAAGACTTAGAAGATGCTAAATGCAAAGATATGATCAAGGAATTGAGCGTTCGACTTCCATTTTCTGATGCTTGTCAAATGATACCTCGACTGAAGAAGTATGTGAAGAACATGGTTACCAACAAAATGAATTTGGAAGAGGGTGCAATGATGATTACAGAGGAGTGTAGCTCAATTCTCCAATATCGAATGCCTAAGAATCTTGGATATCCAGGTAGTTTCGTTCTATCAGTTGAGATTGGAGATTTCACATTTGCTAGATCACTCTGCGATTTGGTATCTAGTGTCAATCTTATGTTCTTTCTTTGTGGCTAAGCGATTGGGAATGACTGATATAAAGGGTACAAGGATCTCATTAGTTCTTGCTGATCGTTCGGTGAAGTACCCTATTGGAATTCTTGAGAACCTACCGGTTAAGATTGGAACCGCATATGTACCAACTGATTTCGTGATTCTTGAGCTTGGAGAAGAACCTAAGGATCCTTTGATTTTGGGAAGACCTTTCTTAGCTATAGCTGGTGAAATCATTGATGTGAAGAAAGGCAAGATTGATCTTCACTTTGGGGACATGGTTATGAAGTTTAACTTATAAGAAGTTCTGAAGAAACCATCCTTAAATGCTAAGTCTTTTTGGGTTGATACCATCGTTGAAGCTGTAAAGGGAGATCCTGATGACTTCTTATTTGATGATCCTTTAGAGATTTCTTTGACAAACGCTACTGATGCTCATTTATCTTTTATTGATAAATTTGCAGATCTTACCAGGATGCTTGGTGCTAGTAGACTAATTGAGGAGATGACCAATTTTGTGGCATTAGTGGAGGCAGCTGCCAAGCCTTCACCTAAACCGTACCCTACACCACTTGATGATCCATGGAGCGAGCTGAAAGCTCCAAAGCTGGAACTCAAAACCCTCCCAGTAGGGCTAAGGTACGCGTTTCTCGGTCTTAATTCCACATATCATGTGATTGTGAATGCTGAGCTAAACAATGTTGAGACTGCCTTGCTTTTATGTCAATTAAGAAAGTATCATAGAACTCTAGGTTATACTTTAGATGATATCACAGGTATTTCCCCAGATTTATGCATGCATAGGATTCATTTAGAGGATGAGTCTAAGACTTCCATAGAACATCAGGGACGTTTAAATCCTAAGCTGTTGTTAAGAAGGAGATTATGAAACTTCTAGATGCAGGAATCATTTACCATGTTTCAGATAGTACTTGGGTTAGTCCTGTGCATGTTGTTCCTAAGAAGGGGGTATTACAGTGGTTAAAAATGATAAGGATGAATTGATTCCAACTAGAACTGTTACCGGTCATAGGATGTGCATTGACTATAATAAGTTGAATGCTGCTACTCGCAAAGATCATTTTCCTTTACCTTTAATTGACCAAATGCTTGAGAGATTGGCTAATCACCCTTACTATTGTTTCTTAGATGGTTATTCAGGTTTCTTTCAGATTCCTATCCACCCAGATGACCAATAGAAGACGATATTCACATGTCCATTTGGTATATATGCATATCGTAGAATGCCTTTTGGTTTGTGCAATGCTCCAACAACTTTTCAAAGATGCATGATGTCTATTTTCACTAATCTAATTGAAGATATCATGAAAGTATTCATGGACGATTTCTCTGTCTATGGATCTTCCTTTGATGTTAGTCTTGCTAACTTGTGCAGGGTCCTTCAAAGATGTGAGGAGAAACACTTGGTGCTTGACTGGGAGAAGTGTCACTTTATGGTGACCAATGGAATTGTGTTAGGACACAAAATCTCTATGAATGGTATTGAGGTTGATAGAACTAAGATTGAAGTTATGACTAACTTGCAGGCACCCAAATCTGTAAAGGATGTTCGCAGCTTTCTAAGATATGCTGGTTTCTACAAGAGGTTCATTCAGGACTTCTTAAAGATCGCCAGACCTCTTACCAAGCTATTGTGCAAAGAAGTCAAATTTGAATGGGATGATGAATGCCAAAACGCCTTTCTCGCGATTAAGGGAGCCCTTGTTAGTGCCCCAATAGCCCAGCCACCTGATTGGAATTTGCCTTTTGAGGTAATGTGCAATGCCAGGGATTATGCAGTAGGTGCAGTTCTAGGCCAGCAAAAGGACAAGAAACTTCATGTGATCTATTATGCCTCAAGAACACTAGATGGAGCTCAATGCAATTATGCAACCACCGAGAAGGAATTAGTAGCAATAGTTTTTGCTTTTGAGAAGTTCAGATCCTATCTAGTAGGATCCAAAGTAGTAGTCTATACCGATCATGCAGCTTTGAGGTATCTCCTTAACAAAAAGGATGCTAAACCCATATTACTACGTTGGATTTTTTTTTTACAGGAATTTGACTTGGAGATCAAACACAAACAAGGAATAAAGAATGGAGTTCCAGATCAATTATCCAGATTGAGAGTGGAAGATGAGGTTCCAATTGATGATTGCCTCCCTGGGGAACATATCTATGCTATAAGCACTAGAGTGGATGAGAACCCTTCTACCTCTAATCGATCTAAATATGCAGTAATTACTCCTTGGTTTCGTGATTTTGCTAACTATCTTGCTGCTGATGTTGAACCACATGACTTTACAGGATACCAAAAGAAGAAGTTCTTAAGGGATGTTAGACATTACTATTGGGATGAGCCTTATCTTTACAAGCTATGTTCAGATGGGATGTTCCGCAGATGTCTGCATGAGGAGGAGATTCAGAATGTCTTATACCATTGCCATGGTTCTGATTATGCTGGTTACTTCTCTACATTCAAGACTGTTTCTAATGTGCTTCAAGCCGGTTTCTGGTGGCCTACAATGTTCAAGGATGCTCATGCTTACATCTCGTGGTGTGATTCATGCCAAAGACAAGGAAACATATCAAAACGCAATGAGATGCCTCATAACTTCATCTTAGAAGTAGAAGTCTTTGATGTGTGGGGAACTGACTTCATGGGTCCTTTCCATATGTCTCATAAGAACCTCTATATCCTTGTTGCTGTTGATTATGCTTCTAAGTGGGTTGAAGCGATTGCTAGCCCCACTAATGATTCTAAGGTTGTGCTAAAGATGTTTAAATCTGTGATTTTTCCCAGGTTTGGAGTACCTAGAATCGTAATCAGTGATGAAGGCTTTCATTTCATAAATAGAGTTTTCGATGGGTTACTAAAGAAGCATGGAGTTAAACATAAAGTGGCTACACCATATCATCCTCAGACTAGTGGTCAAGTTGAAGTTTCAAACAGGGAGATCAAAGCGATCTTGAAGAAAATGGTGAATGGATCTCGAAAGGATTGGTCTTTGAAGCTAGATGATGCTCTTTGGGCTTACATAACAGCATTCAAAACTCCTTTAGGTACTACTCCTTTCAATCTAGTTTATGGAAAAGCTTGTCATCTACCTGTAGAACTGGAGCATAAAGTTGCTTGGGCTGTCAAGTTGCTGAACTTTGACATGAAGACCGCATCAGAAAGACGTCTAATTCAATTTTATAAATTGGAAGAAGTTCGACACATCGCCTATGAGAACTCAAGGATTTAAAAATAACGGACCAAAGCTGCTCATGACAAGAAGATGATTCCACGCGATTTTCAACCAGGTGATCAGGTGTTGCTCTATAACTCTCGCCGGAAGCTGTTCCCTGGTAAGTTGAAATCTAGATGGTCTGGACCGTTTACGGTCAAGGAAGTGAGACCCTACGGTGCGGTTTTTCTATTTGATCGCCAAGGTGGTGAGCTTGTTGTGAACGGTCTAAGGCTGAAGCCTTATCTAGCTACTTCATAGCTTTCAGAGGTAACTGACATACCTCTTACTGATCCTACTTCGAATTAGAGGTAAGTACCGTCAAGCTATTGACGTTAAACAAGCGCTGAGTGGGAGGGTACCCACTTTTTTAGAGTCTTTGTTTATTTCTTTATTAGTTTGGGTCAGTCCCATTGTTAGTTACTAACCTATTAACTTTAGTTTTGAGTTCATGAGTGCCTTAGCCATCAAATGCAAGAAGAAAGAGGTGTTTTTGGAGTCGGAGGTTCATACCGATTGGTCCACCCATGGACCGATCGGTCCAGCCCATCAAGAGATCCCGTAGCTTTCAGACCGATCGGTCCAAAGTCCCAGGAAATTTCTTTAATTCAGACCGATCGGTCCACCTTCAGACCGATCGGTCCAAGCCCAGGTAAATCGAAAAATAGATTTTGAAATCGGATTTTAAACCGGATTTAAACCTATTCACTTGAATTGAACCGATTTCACCCCTTCCTTACCCTAATTTCGAAACCCCCCTCTTCTTTTTCCCCTTCACTTCCATTTTTCTCCCAAAATCTCCTTTGATACTCCATAGCTTTTCTCCACCAATCTCCATCGATTTTTGTTATTTTTGGGTTGATTCCACTCGATATTCTTGGGATAATCTCTTCACTTCAACCCCTTTTTCTCGATTTCACGAAAGGTATGTCTCCAACCCCTCTTTTGCTTTGAATCCGAAAATTGACTTAGGGTTTGGGATTTTTCGCGGAATTAGGTAGTTCTAATGTGGAATTTTGCATTATTACACTCTATTTGCCTCTCCTAAGTAGTCTTGATGGATGCATTATGGTATTTGCTTGAGAATGGATCTTTGATTTCCACTTTGAAAAACTTGGGAAATTTGATGCTTGTTGACTACATTGCTTTTTGTTTCTATGTGATTACCTCACTTTAGGACTAGTAGATACTTAATGACTATAATTCTTGCTAATTTCTTGGTTAGTATTGCTTGATCATCTCTTTTCTATTCTCTACTTAGTCTACATTGCTTTGATAGTCACATTTGCAACATATTGGTTTGATGCTTATTGATGGTTGTTTCCTTTGCTTGATTGTTTGATTTGGAATTGTCACATCGTTGATTCACAAGTCTCCTGCTAATATGTCTTTATTATTGCTCAATTGATGTGAACCATAAGCTATTTGTGTTTGTGACTTGGATGCACACTTATTCTCTTTTGAGTCTTGCTTCTTTTGCAGATGTATGTGAACCAAACCACTGCCACCGGATCCGAAGCGGAATTGCAATACCAAACAAACCAACCCTCCACCACCTCCATCCGGCGAACCATCTACGAAGCACACCAAACAAAGCACGAGAGCGGATAAGGGAAAGGGACTTGCTTCAGATGTTCCCATTGATCCTAGCTTGTGTGCAGCCCCTTGGCCTCGACCAGCAAAGAAGCGTTTCAATATCAACCTCGATGTCACTTCTGGGACATTTTCCACTGATCGGAGATGGACGAACCGCGTCTTGGGACCGGTAAGGGATGATTTTGACTCACTCTTCTACAACTGCTTTTTGTAGTCTGATTTTAGGGCTTCCCGATTCGTAGACAAAGACACACTGGCTAGCTTGGACCTCTTGGATGATGTTACTATGATGCTTGAGCAAGTTGGTTTTGAAGGTTTCCTGTTCACCACATACCCGCTTTACACGGATCTTGCTCGAAAATTCCTTGCCTTAGTCCGCCTTTGACACATCAACCCGAAGGCACCTCGAGTTGATGAGACTTATCTCTGTTTCATTGTCCTTGGGCAATACTATGAGTTGACTATGCAGACTTTGTGTGAGATTATGGGGTTTCTCACCATTGGCTACAAGCGGTTTATGACCAAGTTCACGGAGCACCAGGCTTTATGGGATCTTATTGCTAGGGGAAACTTCAAGTATAGAGCAGCCAAGCAGGCTAGGATTCGCAACCCTTCCATCCGCATCTTTGCGCGGATTCTCAGTCTCCTTTTCTATGGAAAGGATGATGCAAGTTCTTTGCGTGAAGCCGAGCTTGAGTTCATTCATTTTGGTATCAGCCAATTGATTGGGTCAATCTATGTGGACACAAAGAAGAGGGAATTGCACACCAACTTGGGTTTTCTCTTTTCCAAGACTCTTGTTGAGCGCAAGACCTTAGCTTTAGCTAATCCTATACATATTGAGGTGATAGGGAGTCTTATTACTCCCATTCTGGAGCACATTGGCCTTCCGATTCAGCTTTTCGAGTGCAAGAAGGAGTTATCGTTCATGGGCATGGCTTACTTGAGGACTGATGGTATGTTCGGGAAGAATAACGTCTACAAGTTCACCAATCTCTCAGGTGCACCTCTCGAATGCCTTTTCCCAAACTCTGAGATCACAATACTTGTCTCCATCGACAATGTTCGCTTCTTACCCGGTCCACAACACTTGGTAAAGGGTAAAGCTGGCACCACCAATGTTCCTTTGCTATCTGGTGGACCAAGTTGCAGCCATCCTCGTTCTTCTCATGCGCAGGTACCTGTTTCTGAATCTGATGAGCATGTTGATTATAGTGAGTTTGACTTACCCCCGCGCCGAGCTGACATGACTCCTGATGAGAAGCTGGAGTGGATTATGACTTCTCAGGAACGCAACAATGCGATGCTGAGGCGCAACAACAGTTTGATGAGGCGTCTCAAGAAGACTATTTTGAGACTTCGTCCTTCATGTTTCCGTTCCCCGTCTCGTGAGCACCAGCACAACGATGAATATTTGGAGCCTCCTTTTGCGGCAACACCCGTGAGCTCAGCTAGAGCCCGTTCTGATGACGATTCACTCTCATACGACATCCCACCACCTGATGCCTCTACCCCATTCGACCCACCCACGGTTTACTTCTAATGAGTCTATGCTATGTTATCTTGAACTCATATTATTTTCTTTTTCTTTTAGACTTATGTATTTTTCTTATTTTCTCTTTCTCTCTGATTTATTTTCACACCGGGACGGTGTGAAGTAAGTCTGGGGGAGGGACTATGTACTAACGCAGATCTAACGTTTATTTTGGATGTTTGTCAGAAATGATGAAATTTTTCAATTTTTTGTTTTTGAATTCGTTGTGTCTTGAGTCAAAGGAACCATGATCAAAACCGATGATGATATTTAGCCAAGTGTGGGTACGGTTTTCGATCTTTCTGGATTACTAACTTAGATTGATTGTTTAGATTAGGATTGGAATCCCATTGCTTATTGATTGTTTCTGAAAGTTTTGTTCTTTCAAGTTATTGATGATTTGATGCTAGCTCTACATTAATAAGACTTAATCTGAATTTAAAATATTCTTGTCTATGGTGTTGATTTAGTTTGAGAATTAGGTACCTTGGTCTTTAGTGTTCTGTAAAACCGACAAGTTCTTCCAGTACGGTCTGGATCCTTTCTCTCTCTCCCTTCAGAAAAATGATAAAAATCGGTTTAGGAAAATTGTTGAAGGCGTGACCTAGAAATCCGTAGTCATTGCCAGGGCTGTTGAAAAACAGTTAGAATCATGAAAACGCAGAAAA
>OVBE01010708.1:0-14765 GCA_900406425.1 Iberis pinnata
ATATATAATATAATAAATATCAATATCAATTAATGTAAATGATTTTATTATTAGATACGTTTTTTTAAAAAATGACACTAAGTTTAATATCATTTAAATATAAATGTTATAAATAAATATATCATTTATTGTAAATGAAACTATTTTAAAATCATTTATGAAAACTGACACAAATTTTTATATCAAATATTTCCAAACGAGACAAATATTAACATCATTTATTATAAATGAAACAAATATATTTAATAAATTGATGCAAATTATTACATTATTTTTAAAAACTAACACAAGTTAATATCGGTTACGCAGTCGATGCAAAATTTACATCAATTTTTTAATTGATATAAAATATTTGCATCATCAATTTCCAAGTCATTTGTTTAAATGATGTAAAATTCATTTACATCACTTATAACCAATGTAATATTAACAATAAATGATACTAAACCACATTTTTCTTGTAGTGTTAGGGAAGGGAAATCTTATCGTCGTCATGTTGTTTCCCGGGTTCGCCCACCGAAGAATGGTGGTTTGTTTTTATTCGCCGCGGGTCTCGGATATGGCCATGGAGAGCTCTGTCTCCTGTGTCGGCCTTTATGACCGGATCAATAGAAGCTTTAGCATCGATTCTCCCCATATTGCACCAAATCTATGGCTCGATCATGTTGATTGTATCAAATGTCAGATTTGGTCTCATCGTCATGTTTCATAGATTTGACGGTTTTTATGTGCACGTCTTGCGATGGATCTCCCTTCAACCGCATCTCGATGCCGAGCTCCCTTACCTGCAACAACCGTTTTCTTGTGCTTATCATTGCGACTTATTTTTCATTTCCACTAGAGGACCACGGCTTGATGCAACTTCGACCAATGAGTTCTATTGTGATTTTCTAGATGGTCATGAGAAGGGGCGGGGGGTCTATTACAGTCTTCTCTAGGAGTATCTGAGACACTATGGCTGATTTTTCTAGGATTTTTGAAGAACATGTTATCTTCTCATGTATCAAACCTCAAACACTTCAAGGGGTCATGCTTTTCTTCGGTAATTAGTCTTATTTATTGTACTTAATGACTTATGAAATTTGCCTCTCCTCTAGTACATATCCAGCTGGACCAATGCATTCAGTATAGTATTGAGGGCCTACTAGTTATTGACAGGGAAAAAAGGGATGGTTATGATTTCTATTTTAATTTTTTTTTAGTATTGTGATTGTATTGGTTGGATTGGTGCTTTTGAGCTGGGTTGGATACCTTTTAAGTCTATAACCGAGTTATTGTCCCTCCTACACTCAACAATTAGATACTCAAGTTTGATGGCAGATTGTATACCATGTCAGGTATGTCTTGCTAGTTCTTTAGACGTCGTAGTTACGACATCTAGTCAAATTTCCTCATGCCGGGACAAAGAGAGATCGTCTATATTATCCTCTTCTATCGAAGAGCAAATTGATTTGTTTGTTCTTCTTTGCCCGAGAGTGGATATTTCTTTGAGTTCTATACCAAAGATGATCCCTATCTTTCCAACCTGTTTGTGCTTTTGTGGAATGGTCGTTTCAAAGCCTGAAGATGCATCGACAACCACTTTAGTGAGAGTTAGTTTGGACCGTTTATCAAAGTTACAATGTAAGGTGACGTTTTGATGGACAAGATTTTGCAGATCCTATCTAAACAAATATCTTAAGTCTACTCATGTCATTATAGTATTTAAGGATAAATCCAATTCATGAAACGTCAACACACTAGTCCTATAGAACTTCGTTTAGTCTAAACTATAAAGTAATTCATTGGTAATGCTCAATCATGCAAAAGCAAATAAAGTCAAATAAAAGTCAACTAAATTAGCAAAGATCAATAACAACTTAAACTTGAATTCAATGATAAAATTCTAAGAAAATGGTATAGGTTATTGATTCGAGTAATCAAATGATATCCTATGATGTTCAATGCTCACGATATATGCTAATCCTAGGTCTAAGATTCTCATAGATAGACTAATTCACTCTCGTGGTACTAATCCTTTTTCTAATCACGAAATTAAGACCATCTCTTGGATAATTACATAATTGTGAAACATTAAGATCTAATATAAGCTAAACCATTGATAAGAGAGATTTTCTACCAATCCCCTTACTAATCGTTTCTAGAATATAAAGGGTTTAAATAAAATCCATGGAGACTAAAGTTGCAACATTAAAGATATGAGAACCAAACTAATCTAGAGCCAATGAGTTGCATGAATATTAAATCTAAATTACAAAATGCAAAAGAAACAAGAAACAAATAAGATAAAAACATTGGATCATGGATCTTACGATCAATAAATATGATTAATAATCAACTAACAATAAAATAATCAATCAATGTTAATCATTGGTCTAAGATTCCCTTAATTAGACTAATCCACTCTCATGGCACTAATCTCTTTCCTAATCATGCAACTAAAACAATCTCTTGGATAATTACACAATCAAGAAGCCTTAAGTTTTAATCCATGGTTAACCACTAAACTAACTAACACAAATCTCTTTGGTTAGGCCTCATTTAGCATTCAAAAGTTGGTTCCGACATTTCATCGAACACCTTTCGGGCACAAATCATCCTATGATCTAGAAATGAGTGATCAAGTCAAATCTAGCATTAAGATCACCTAGTGAATGAAGATCAAGCATTAACAACCATAAAGCATCATCAATCAACCTCAATTCATATCCTATCTAGCCTAGATTCAATAACCAAAACCTAGTCCTAAAATGCAAGAACAAAAAAGAGAAGAAAGATGCATATATTAAATGTAGATGAAGTTCCTCCAAGATCAAAGAGAAATCTCCAAAGGAGATCTCTTTGATCTTGGAGAACAAACAATAAAAACTTAAAAGACTAGAGAAGAAGAATGACTAAAAGATGTTACAAAGATAAGAAATGAAAGTTTGATAAAAGTTCAAAGATTTCTTTAAAATTAGGTTTAAAACATATATATATATATAGTCCTCTAAAAAGGATATTGGGTTAACCCAAAACACATGGGTTAACCCACTTGAAAATGGGTTACTTAAAAAATTGTTGAAAATGTTGACTTTTTGGTTATGTACCGGTTTGGCTTGACCGGTACGCCAAACCGGTATTTAATTTCTTTGTCCCTGGTCAAGAATCTCTGCTCGTACCGGTTTGTGCAAACCAGTACACTAAACCAGTATGAGCTTTTGTTCCAAAATCTGCTTTGTACACCTTCAGTGCGGGGTCCATAACTCTCTCCACATTGAAGCTATGATGGCGTGCGATAGCTCTTTGGAAAGCTGATTCAAATGGATACAACTTTGATGCAGAGGTCTTCTCCTAATTCGTAGTGGACGGTGGTGTAAGAGATTCATCTTTAGGACGGACAATTTGGAGCTTCGAATCTAGCGGACCACAACTTTTCCAGCTTATATCTTGCAATTCCCTAGGGGCGTTTAGGGTGATTTTTGGCTTGTTGGAAAGCTTGAATGCATGGCTACATGATTCTTCAAGATGCCATGATGAAATTTCCATTGTAATATCTCCAAATTGCTTGATCTTTAAGGTGTGTTGTTTTGATCCCTATTAAGTCATTTTTGGCTCTTTTCCATCCAATTGATTTATCTTTTGAATGGATTCACCTTCAACACCTGAAACATGAATATGATATGCAAATGTACCCTATATATGCCTAAACACAAGTGAATCTACCTAAAATGAGTATTAAATGAGAGTTAAACTGCATCAAAAACACAATATATCAACTCCCCCCAAACTTATCATTTGCTTGTCCGCAAGCAAACCGAAAAGGAAAGTGAGAGAGAGAGAGGTTTGAAAGTGGAAACCTCAAAGCCAAGAGATTAAGCAAAATCCTAGTGGACTAACATCCAAAATATGATACATCATCAATCCCAAACCAATATCTCTACTCATCAAATCATCCAAGCACTTTCACTATCCATTCTATTACCAAAAGCAAGCGATCCACCTATCTAGTCCAAGTTATCTTCTTACATTCAAATTCTTTTTAGTAGTGAAGCATGCTCAAAATATAACTTAAAGGTTTCAATTGTTGAGGTCGAAAGGGGATTCCAATGCAAAAAAAGAAGGTTTACACTCAATCGTTGGCTATCACTTAAAAATGAGTGATTGAATTAGCAAAATCAAAACGAGACAAAGGGCAATGGAGCATACAATCTCTCAACTTCCATTTCTAATCATTCCCCAATTCCTAAGTCATATTCTACCAACATCCAAGAGTTATAACCATCATTTTTTAGATTTAAACTCCCCAAACAACTCTTTTTAATCTTTTTCATTCTAGGCTTTTCTTTTCCACCCACTAGATTCTTCATTCTTTCCCTTGCATCATTTGAACATGTTTTAGCTCTTTTTGCATCCTTTTATTTTTTAGGCTAATCTTGTTAAGTTTTTGTGATTTCCTAGCCTTTTCTTTCATGAAATTTATAGCTTTTCTCTATTCGAACTTAGGGATTTTCTTCTTACATTTTCAAACTAGTGGAAAATGATCATTCTTTTTCCTCATTCACCCAACATTTTTCTTTTGACGCATCACTACCAACCTACTTCTACCCTTATCTTTTAGAATAAGAACTAGAACCAAGGTTTTAGCTAATACTCCCAAGACATTAAGATCTACCTAATTCACAATATTCCATTCCTAAATACCCTTTCTAAGAGATAGATGATGTCTTCAATCTAGCTAAATGGAAGTGTTCAATTGTCGCTCTTTATACTCTTGAGTTTTTTCCGATTAATCACTAAAAAAAAAACTCGCAAGTGTTTAGATAATTGGATTTTTATGGTGGAGAGGGTAATCATCATAAAAATGAGAATGACCGGTTTAGCCACAAGTACTTTGGTTTTAGGGTGACTAAACCGTTAAAAATGACTAAGCCTTAAAACAAATCAAGATATCCATTGAGAAAGCTAATTAGTTGTCCAAATTAAGTCCAAATAGTTATGAAGATAACCTAGAACTAGCATGCTTCGATACTTTACTGAAGGATTTTCAAATTTCAAGATTCAACACAAGGACTTCAAAACTTTTCAAGATTACTAGAATACTCAATCCTATCTATCACACTTTGGATGCTATTTCAAAAGGCTAGAGCTTAGGCTTTGCAAGGCATTATCATCATTGGTTTTCTATGCACATGATGCAACTAAATGCAACCTAAGATGAGAATGGAATTAAGCTAAATGCATTGTTTTTGAAAAAAAATTCGATTTTTATGGATTTTTGTAAACCTTAACTATTCACAATAAAATGCGTGATAAGATCAAAATCTAAAAAATGTGAGATATGGTCCCTCCCCCAAACTTAAATCACACGGTCCCCGTGTAAAAAAAATTCTGGAATGGGGACCAAAAATAAGAAAAAAATGAAATGATGAATATGTACAATGGTGTGGAGGTGGTACCTCAATAAAAGTAGATGTTAGGATGATCATTTGAATCACTTGAGCATTTTGAAGATGTCTTATCTTGTATCTCCACCACCTTTGAAACAACTCAAACCCGGTTCTTTTCAACACTAAAGCAATTCCAAGAGTAAAAATATCCAAAATCAAACACTACAATCCTAAAGAAAGCTTAAAACCAAACTAAATCAAATGATAAAATAAAGGATAGACATGAGACTTCCTTCCAAGTGAGCTCGTTTTACGTCATTAGCTTGACAGTTCTTGGAGGAGTCTCCAAGGGCGCGTTTAGCGCCGTTAGCTTGACGGTTTATCATCCTATCTCCTTTTCCTCGAATGTTTCCTTCACACCTAGTTGCACTCCTAGAAGTTCAAGATCACAAGGATAAATTGAAGAATTTAGCAACAAAAAGAAATAGAAATGGGGCTCTAGTATAAATTTGATTCCTAACTCTAATGGCAATAATTTAGTCCCCGGCAACGACGCCAAATTGATAATAGGCTTTTTTGTGATCAAATCCCCATTATACACATGCGTTGTAATATAGATGGTGTGATGATAAGAGACAAGATTGCAATGGCTCTTTTAAGTCAAGCTACCAATAAAAAAGGGTGTTTTCTAATAGGTCCTAAGTGAAATGAAACATGTTGGAACTAAAAACAGAAATAAAGGAAACATGCATAAGTAAGTAAATAGGTAAAAGGCAAAATAAGTAAAAACAGAGGAAAAACAAAAAGGGTAAAGATGCAATCAAATGGTAAACAGTTCCTGAGGACAAGGGTAATTGACTAGAGATCCTTCCTGAACTACCTAAGCACCTAACGTACCTCAGAAAATGAGCTACCCCTAGACAACAGATTCATATGCAAGTAACTCCAATCTCTTAATAAATGGAATCATCCTAAGCAATCACCAGATAACTCTCGTTAACGGTACACTGCCTAGCAGACATGAAAAAAAATATACTAAAGCCAATAAGCACCCTAAACATATAATTTCTTAGGCTAGGATATGCAAATATCTGAAATCACCATGTTCAGGCATTTCATTGAATACCTTTTGAATGCTGAAATGCCTAAAATCAGATTTCAATTGATCAAAAAGAAATCAACACGAAGATCAATGAAACATAAGGGATCTATATACAATCAAACTTAGGAGCTTATGAGGAACAAGAAATCAACACTAGTCTACCCCATCCTCAGGAACTTAGGGAAAATACTCTCTACACATGATGGGTATGAAACCAGGAAAACCAGAAATCATAACTTCAAAACCAAACATCACGATCAAAAGTCAAACTATGCAGAACAGCAAGAACACTAACCCATAAAATAAGAACAACAATGAAACAGTAACAAACCCATAAATAATGATCAAGACAAAAACAAAATTAAGATGGAAAACAAAAGATCAACATGCACCAAATAGATCACAACCTTAAACTAAACAAAAAAATGAAGAAATCAAAAGATAAACAAGACTTTTATAAGAAATCAGAGTTTTATCACCAAGAACATCAAAGCAAAACATAAAGAATATTAAACCTAAGATGTTGGGTTGGAGACGCTTGGCTTGATCATGGTGATCGAGCTAAAATGTTGCTTGTGATCGATCCAAAATATTGTTGTGATCGAGCCAAAATGTTGTTGTGATCGAGCCAACATGTTGCTTGTGATTGAGCCAAAATGTGGCTTGGGATCGAGCCAAAATGCTGCTTGGGATCGAGCCAAAATGCTGCTTGGGATTGAGCCAAAATGCTGCTTGGGATCGAGCCAAAATGTTGGTGATCAAGCCGGACCGATGGATGCTCATGGTGAGATCGAGCCAAGAGAGGGAACGCGATCGAGCCGAGAGATGTTGGTTGTGATCGAGCCAACATGTTGCTTGGCTCGATGTGGACTTTGCTTTGGGCTCGATGGGACCAATATAGAAGATCGAGCCGGGTAAGCTTCAGGTGATCGAGGTGAGTTTGGGATAAGGACGAGGAAAGAGAGACGGACAAAGAAAGTGATCGAGCCAGATTTGATTTGCGATCAAGGCGAGTTGGTTATTGCGGCTGGCTCGATGGTGAAAGTTGTCGAACTGTTGCGGAGCATGGCCGAGGTGCTTGGCTTGGGCGCGACATGAATTTTTGGTCAAATCTGACTTAAGCTACACTTAAGGTTTTCCATCCCGCGCATTTTCCTTTCCTTTCCCAAATTCGCCATAACGTTCTGAAAACTCCTGAAAGTCCTGAAAAATCTCCAAAATGCATATGTATGCAAGTGCTGATGTAAAACTTCCTAAAATATGCAAACTTACTAATAAAGTCTATGGATGCAACATATTCACAACTAAAGGACCCTAAAATGATGCTAAATTACTTCTAAAAATCGCTAAAAAGCAGAGACATCAACCACTAAACTAAACTTATACAATCTCTTGGCTAGACCTCATTTAGCGTACAACGATTGGTTCAAGAATTTCATCGAACACCTTTCGAGCACAATTTTTCCTATGATCTAGACTTGAGTGATCAAATTAATCCTAGCATTAAGAACATCTATTGCACGAAGATTTAAGAAAACTAAATCCTAAACATTATATTCCATCACCTAATCACCCAAATCTACCTAACCATTTGCTTATTATAGAACTACTCACTAATCATTGAGAAAACAAAAAATTTTATGATAGAAATATGTTGAAAAATGATTAGAAGAAGATTTTGATAAAATAAAAGCAATCAAAACAAGGAATCAAACTAAAATGAGCAAATAATTCAAAGTGATTACAAAGGTTTTTAAGAGAAAAAAGATAAGATAGAAATTAGGTTTTGAAACCTTAAATAGTCCTCCGAATAATCTTGGGTTAACTCAAAAACATGTGGGTTAACCCACAAATAAAAATGGGTTAAAACTTGGTCAACTTATAATCTTTGACTTTCTCAGGAAAATATCGGCCGTTTCACTCAGTATAGACACCCGGTATTGATTCCTCACCATATGTATCAGCCAACTCAACCGGTATAGATCAACCAATATGGATGTACCGGGTTGAATGTATCGGCTGACTCCTATCGATATGCTTTTCCTCCTATTCGTATCGAGTTTGGTCCAACCGATACATGTTGGCCGATAGTCTTCTCTAGTGGATTGTATCGGACATGCTAACCGATACTTCTTCCTAAAGCTATTTTTTGCTCATCTTGACTATTTTTCATCAATTTTGATCCCAGTTCAGCTCTGCATACCTTAGTTATCTGAAATATGCAATGATATGTAAGATGCAAGGTAGAAAATCAATAAAGACTTTGGAAAAAAAACGTTTTACACCTCAAGTCCAGGATCATTTGGATTCCATTTGCTGATTAGAAGAACGTGTCTTTCAAATATGACAATGACAAAGAATCAATATCTTTTAAATTCTCTACCGTTGTACCTTCAGATTCTAATGCGATTAAGAACATGCCAAATTTCTCGGCTCTTTCAACAAAAAAGTTTATTTCTCTTCGAAAAAGAAAGTTGATGAAAATATATCTTCATAGAAGAGGATGGTTCAAACGATCTTTAAGTTGATATACAATATACATACACATACACATACAAACCCTTATGTGTAATCGGTTTCAATTTTAATCTATCCGATGTAAAATAAAAATCTATCAAGCCAAAAACATGAACATGCTAATTAGTCCTTTTAAACATATGAGATTAATTGCCTTGTAGAATCTATACATTTAATATTCAGTATTTGTTTTCATGATTGATGATAATAATACAAAAAGAAAGAAAGAAATTACTCACAAAAATCAAAGTTTAATTTTCTGACAATATTGCCCCCCATATAAATTGATACGAAAGGTGTCTCTAAGACTAAATACAAAGAAAACTATTGAAGCTTAAATGTGTAGTACTGGATTCACAATAAAGAACAGCTCATAAGATTTCAACCACTCAAGTTTAAATGCATTTATAGAAGCAATAACTAACATAATTAAGTAGAAAAAAGTATAGAATTTAAAACTTTGGTGAAATCACTTAAGGCGGAGTGTGATATCAAGGATCATCTTGAAAAACATTACTCTAAAGCTGAAGCTAATGTTTGAAAGACAAACTATCAGAAGCAAGTTTGTCAAATTGTGCTTTCTTTGTTTATGTGGACGTGCAATTGCATGCCAAGACAGTTAAAAAGTGCATTTCTAATACTTTTGCCTTTTTTTTTTTTTTGTAGATCAAAAATACATCTTGGTCCTCAAAAATCTTTGGTGGGCCTTATTCTTGAAAATGGGCCCACACTAAATCTACTATTCCTCTTTGTCTCTCTTCCTTCAAAAAGCCAAAGCTATCTAACTCTTTGCATGTCTCATCAAATGCACACACATACTTCTCTAATATCCGACATAAACATGATTAGTTAACTTATTAGACATTAGTAGATGAAACTATAGTTTCTAACAATAACCAATAACACTAGAAGTTGTCTTCATAAAATGGTTAAAAATCCATTTAAGCACTATTAATTTTCCGCCAAATTCAACTTCTGAAATTTCGCATTATAAAAATTAGTTATGAATTGAATTTTATCGATCTAATTGAGAACGAAAACTAACAATTCTCTTAAGAAACAAAAAAGACATACATAAACTTTGGTTGATGTCAATTCTAATAAACCTAAATGAAGTTAATACGATCTAACTAGTTTGGTTCAAAAGGTGGGGTTATAAAACTATGAAACTCTATGAAGATAAAATGTTAAATCTATAATTGAGAGAAAATGATAGGAAGTAAGAATTGAATAAGGGAACATGGAAGCTTTGAAAGATGAGATTACTAAATTTGGAAAGCGGCAACAGAAAGGTGGCATTTAGTGAATGATAAGAAGAGAAGAAATGTAATGTTGTAATGAAGAAAAAAAAAAAAACAAACAAATTTGTAAGAAGAGAGAAAAATAAAATAAAAAGTTTGTAGTATCATCATGATCATGATCATGATAATAATAATTATTTTATTTTTGTTTTTTGGTTTTGAAGACGTGAGCGAAAGAGAGCAATGAAGGTGGAATTAAATTCGTATTTATAATCTGACGTAACGCTCATTACAATTCTCAACTGTCTCAATTACTATTGCATTTATATTTTGGTTTTAATGATACTCTAAATCTTAACATTTTGAACAGCTGTTATATAATAAAAATATATACAATCTTAAATTAAAGCACCTTCTTTTGTTTTCATTTATTTATATTGATTTAATTGCTTTGAACTACTTTCTTCTTTGATTTTAACTTGTTTTCATCTTTTTCACATTTTTTG
Source organism: Iberis pinnata (assembly GCA_900406425.1). Taxonomy (NCBI): domain Eukaryota; kingdom Viridiplantae; phylum Streptophyta; class Magnoliopsida; order Brassicales; family Brassicaceae; genus Iberis; species Iberis pinnata. The sequence continues at coordinate 10,736 of OVBE01010708.1, forward strand.
TACTTCCTCTAGGCAGACTTGGTTTTTATTGGATGTAGATTTTACAATTTACAACTTGTATGTATAGAACCATATATTGGGTAGTTTTTTAGATATTTGAGCAAAACAACGAGTTTGGTCTCTAATGTTTTTTTATAATATGTACTCCCTCTATTTGACAATAATTGTAGTTTTGGAAAAAAAAAATTATTTCAAAAAAATTATTGTTTTCATCTTTCAATATAAAATTTAATGTATTTTTATGTTTTGCAATTTTTTGTATTTTGTATAATTATTATTGATTGGTTTGTTTCGGAATGCAATTTATATCTTAAAAATTTTAAAATTAAATAACTCTTTTGATAGTTGTGTTCAAACCTTAAACTACATACATTATGAAACGCTTGAAACATTCGAAGTATGAATTATCAGATTTTGTACTGTAAAAAGTATTTATACAAAAAATTGGCTACAAACTGTAAACAATTTATAGCCCACAAACTCTAATAACCTACTTAAAACTATGTTTAAAAATGAAAATATTGAAAGAAAATATTTTGTTTTATAATTTTAGTCTATTTTTGTTCTTTTAACCCTTTGCACACTTAAAAAGAACAAGTGGATTACTATCCATGTTGTCTTTTCATTATACTCGATTTTGAATTTAGTTATGCATTATGCAAGTGAAAATTTCCTTTTAATAAAGTTTAGACTACTAAAATCAATATCGAAAATTGACAAAGAGAAAAAAAAAACAGTTTGCATAGTCTCTTTTGTTTGTCAACTACCATTTGCATACTCATGTTCTAGATTTTTCTTTAATCAACCATACAATTTCTCATGACAAAAATTTGTTAAGGTTTCTTTTATAGAAAAAAGAAAAATTCAGTTTTTAGGCCTATGATTAAGCTACAAACTCTGAAAGACTTTTTGGATATTCAGAGATCTATATCTCAAGTTAACTTACAACAAAAAAACCAATTTTGTATGTATGTATGAGTTTTTTTTGGAGTCAAAGTAACAAAGTGGGACCAATAAAGAGTTCTTGTCTGATCTCTAACCATTTTGATTTTACCATTCTTTCTTTCTTTCTCTTCTGAACTGCTTTTTCAACAAGTACAAGGAATCTATATTCTTTTCTTTTCAGATTTTTTTCTAGGGATCAGGATTAAACTACATCTTTCACAAAGTCAATTTTGATCTTACTTTTCTTGATCCTTAAGCAATCTCTTTGTTAAGCTAAGAGAATGTTTACTTTTGTTATAATTTTTTACACACAAAAAGTCTAAGTCTCTCTCCTTTAACACAATGACGAATTAATACTTTTTCATTACAGAACATATCTAGAGTTTAAACTCTGATTAATAGTTTAAATGGCGCAACCACTAGTCCACTTACTTTTGAAGAAACAGATCATCAAAAACAGAGTATAAGAAGGATTATGACAATAATGACACATATTTATATAAAAATTCTTCTTCCATTAGAGAACTCAAATGGTAGAAAAATGTTTAAAATGAAACAAGAAAAGTTAGTGCTATTCACGCTCCACTCTTTTGATTTTAAAACCCTTTTTTTGTAATTAGGAAAAAACCCTAATTTTCATCATCTTCTTCTTCCTCTCCAAGGAACTAAAAATGGAGCGTAATTAGCACTACTCTCATAAAAACAACACAACTACATTCGCAAAAACATAAATAAAGAAAAAAGAAACGATTTTTAAAAAAAGGGTTTTACTCAGTTCCTCCGATTCTTGCGACTAGAGGAAGTAGCGTTTGCGTTTGCGTTGGCGTTTGCGTTGGCGTTATCATGGAGAAAATCAAGAAGAACAGTGCTTTTGCATTTAGGGCATTTAGGATCATCTTCAGAGAGCATAACATACATAAGACAACGAGGACATCCAACAAGAACCATTGAAGTAGTCTCTGGACTTGTTGAGTATCTTAAAGATGACTGATCATCTTGATTCATCATCTCTGATGAAACACATGAGCTTATTGGTGATGTTGGTGAAGTTGTTGCAGAGCGAGTTGGTGATTGAATCATCCTTCTTCTGCTTGATGTTGGTGGTGATAGATTCAGTTTTAGCTCAAGTTTTGGACTTCTTCGACTCATTATTCGATCTGTGTTTCAATAAAGATTAATGTTCAGACAAGAAACAAAAGATTAAGTGATTAAAGTGAGTTTGGTCGGAGAAAAACAATACCTTTGAAACCTTCGGATTGAGAAAGAGAGTTTCTTTGATCTCTTAGTTAGATCACAAAGAGTCTCTCTTCTAAGTGGTGGTTGGATTGTTTCAGCTTAGGTCTTTATATACAAGAAAGAACACAGAGAGAAAATTTAAAGAGAGAGATAGATTTTTCATTAAGGCTTTAATTTAATTACGAGTGAGAGAGGAGTAAGAAAGATAATTTAAGTTAGATGATGTTAGATGGTTATATGATTTAATTTTTTGGCCTCAAGAGTATCGAATTGTAATTACTACGCTTAGACATAATAACCAAAACCGAATAACTGAACCGAAAAAATTTGGATTGGTTTTCAATTTTTTTCTAAAATATCCGAATAGTTTCTCCATCAAAGATTCATGAGTATTAGTTCGGTTTGGATCGAAAACGAGAATTGGTACTAGAATTGAAAAACTATTTGTATTTTTTTATTAATTCGATTTATTTTGTTTTTTTCCTGAATTATCAAGTATTTTAGGGTAAAAAACTAGTTGTATTTTGTGGTTATTGTAGGTTTTTTTAATATTTTCTAATAGAATAATTGATCCGAACTGAAATGATTAATATTTTGATTCTCAAATGGTTTTATTTTTTTAAGTTAAACCTAACCGAACCGACATAAGACCTGAAAATTTTGTTCTACCAGTTCCTAGTTTCTATATGAATTCTCTATTACCATAACCGAAAGAACTGGAACCGGTTAGAATTGATCCGTATACCCAAATGCATAGACCTAATATTTACTTTTTAACTTCAAATTAGTAATTTTATTTAAAAAGTAAATATGGTTAATAAATACTTCATAAGAAAATCTATAGATATTTGCAGGAATCCAATTCATTGCTTATTAAATAGGAGGAGGAAAAGAACAAGAAAGGTGTTTAATTGCTAATACACAGAAATCAAATTAAATACTCAACAGACTACCATTTATTTTATTTTTATTTTTCTTCATAGGAGTTAATATATGGAACCAAGAAATTAAATGGCAACCAACTTGAATTAGATGTCTAGAAATAAAAATTGGAAAAAAATAATAATTAAAACCATAATTTCAAAGTAAAAAATTGTACAGTCAAAGAAATTTAATTGAAATTAAAGAAACGCAAACAAAATTAAATGGCAACACACCAGAATTGGTACAGAGAACCCCAAATACAGGCAAATATATAAAGTGAACCACCTCATGGCCTTAGTTTTATTAAAAATTTTATGAGAGGGGGACAAAAGAATAAATATTTCAATTCCTAAAATGCCCATGAGTATTTTTTATATATAAATTTCTTTTCTTATATATAATATATTTGTCTTGTTGAAATTTTGGGGACATTAAAAATTTGAGAATGATATGGTATGTAATATTGTAGTCAAGTACATCCAAGGTTTGGTATTGAAAATTTGTAGTACTTAAGCTATCAATTATGTCTATCTTTTAGATAATTAATCATTTTATTGGTTTTATATAGAAGTTTCATTATTAAACTACAATCTAAACCAATATATTGGAGAAATTATGGATCTTTCACAAAAAAAGATGGTGACTGTCTTGGGCTGTTTATTAGCATAAATAACAATGGAAAAAATGTTATATAACCATAAAATATAACTGTAATAATTTAGTCAACGACCATTATAATTTCATATTGTCAATGGTACGTTTCTCATATATTATTTGGAAAGCTAGATAAATATACTTAGGAGAAAAACTATATTGACAAAAAAAAGGAGAAAAACTATAAATAAACAATAAAAGTCTTGATTGACGTGTCATCACATGAACGATTTGAAGATATTTTCTTATAAATATATATATATATATATAT
>OVBE01010709.1:0-14764 GCA_900406425.1 Iberis pinnata
TGTTCACCATCACAGATATATATATGTAATTTGGTCAAATATCAACCTTCCTTTGGGTCGATTTAATATTTGCATAAATATACATATATAAATCATTTAATATTTTCCATGAAAAAATATCCTCAAAAAATGTCACTTTGGCGACATGTTGATTCAAATTAATCAACTTTCAACATTAAACATGTACAATCAAATTTAATTATTGATTTAAATTTTATTTATTAATTAATTAAATTAATTTATATTATTGGACAGACATATAACTAAAAGTTTGTGGGTCCTTTATATAAGAATATTACTTTAGTCTAGTGGTTGAAGAAGAGAAAGGAATAAGCTGCGTTCTCTATGACCAGAGGTCTGCCTCACCCGCTCCTAGCGGGTCCCACACGCGCAAAAATTGTTTTTTTTTTTTTTTAAATTGTGCCACACACCAAATTAGCCCAATCCGAAAATTAAAACAAATATTGGTCCGAAATTCATCTTCTTCAACCTAAAAAACCCTAAAAAAATGGCAGCCGCCCAGACTTGTTTAGTCTGATTTTTTTTTTTCAACTTTATTCGAAACAATTTCTGTAGGTTTCGATATATACAATTTTAGATCAAAATTTCAATAAGCTTTAATCCAAAGCAGATTCAAACATTACTTTATAAAATCTGAAATTTTAATAACTTTGATTGAAATTTGATCTAGACATGTATAACCACAGGTTCCAGAATACTTTTTCAAGTATAAACCTTAAGAAAAAATCAGATTCAATACTCTCAAATTTTCACCAAAATTAAATCCGAATTTATTTATATAAATTAAATAAATCTGAAAGTCTGTATGACAAAACCTGATTATCAAACAGAAACTGAATATGGTGGCTCTGATACCAATTGTTGAGATTTTATAAATCCATAGTCTTAATCCATATCAATTTATGATGATCAAAGACAGAAGCGGAAGCGTACCTGATGAATCCATGCTTTAGGTTTTTGAATTAGGGAATGGATCTTCCAAAGCAAACCCTATGTGACTTTAGATCTCTGGTGATGGGATGCAGAGAGTTTCTGTATTTTCGGCTAGGGTTGCTTTGGGGACCATAACCCTCTATTTATAGAGAATCAATTTTCTAGTTCGGCCCCTTATCAAACTAGAAATTGCCAAAAGGTATCCACAATTAATTATTTCATAACACTTATGCCTCAAATCTTTACTTTATTACAAAAGTGACCACATAATATTTGACTTATTAAATAATAACCCTAACACTTTATTATATACATATGTGACCCCAAAATTAATCTTACAAGCTTCTGCTACTCTATCATGAAGCCACAAAGGAGGACCAACGATTATTCCTTGTGACACTTTGAGCAACAAGAAACTCCCTTCTATTGCAATGGTGAAATTCTTGGACCACATTCCAATTCGTTAAAGAAGAAGAGGCATTACCTTCGCCACTTGATATCTGAATTTAGCCCATGCTCGCGGCGTATTTTAGGCTTTCACCATGTTCCCAAATTTCAATGCCACAAATCACAATCACATGTGAGAGGCGATATGATGAGATATCAAAGAAGACAAAGTTAAGAACAAAACACACACAAACGCATGATGAAACTCAGCTAAAAGATCTTCTACCATATAGAATAACATTGCCTATATGATCAAGCATAACTAGATTTAAAATCTACACCATATTTTTCTAACTAGGTTTTTCTTAGGATAAGTTTGCTAAACTATATTTAATTGTGAAGGTTATTTGTAATCTACACCATATATTGTGAAATTTGAAAACTATATTTTTATGTCTAAATGACAGTTTTGCCTTTTGTTTTTAGTTATTTAAAATGATATTTATTTGATTATTCTTAATTTATAAATCATAAAATAACAAAAACAATTTGTTTTCCTTCTGAAACTGATTTCATAAGATCTTGTTCGATGTAAAATTGGAGAGCTCAAGGTGGAAAAAACAATGTCTCTTTTTCAAAATCTTTAGATGATCGTTTTATCATGCATCAAACAAGCTACAAAGCAGAGCTTGATCTTTTATCAAATTTGGTCCAACTTACTTCAAATACTCTTATATGATATTTTCTAATTCTATGGTAAGAACCGATGTTCTACATAGTTAGCATAATAAAAAGGAAAGGCAAAAAATTTATACTTCGTCTATAAATATCACAAATGGAAAAAAATACATATTTCATCTTCATTCATTTTATTGTAGTTAATTCCAAAAAAAAAGAATGAGAAAATCTTAATTTGATCAACAAGAAAAAATATAAATTGACAAACTTTAATATTAAGCCGATATCATATATATATATATGTCGACTATGGGAAAAAATCCAAACAAAAAAACGTAAATTAAGTGTACAAATATATCGACTTCAACAAAAATCAACCATAAAATATAAGTTAATTGTATGACATAAAGCTGATCTAATTAAAGGTCAAGTTAATTTTATAAATTGAAAGTTAAACACGTCAACCTAATAACAAATCGACAAAATTTGACTTAAATATACTTAAGAAAACATATCAACAAGATTCAAAAAATAAGTCGAGAAGATGAAAAACAAATCAACAGTTGTAATATGTATACTGTACAAAAACTCTTTCGTACCACTAAATATGTTAACTGTTGTAATATAAGTCAACGTATAGTGATTATACAACAAAACGACTTCAAAAACTCAATTGAAAATTCTATTAGTCAACGGAGACAAAAAGGCAATAAAAGAATAAAAAAATAATTATGTTTTTATGAATTTATTTACGAAAAATCATTTTTATTTCTGAAACTAACTATTTAATTAACAAAAATAAGGAGATTTTCGTCATAAAAATATATAAGAGTGTATTTTTTAAATTATGCAAAAATGATATATATATATATATATATATATATATATATCTTTTAAATTTTATGTATAATTTAGGTTAGTTTTCAAATTGCCCATAGATATTTCAACATTGCACTTGAGCCGAGGTGGTGTTCATCTCTTCGATTTTTTCTCAAGGAAGGTATTTATCGCAAGACTCTTTCTTGATCTATCTGTTAAGCCAATAACCATGACGGAGGAAGGTAGTTCTTTCAATGGAGAATTGATTCATGTTTTCTCCCAAATGTCAATAGTGCGGATTTTATTATGTTAGAGTTTTTGGACAAATTTCACAAATTTAATCAACGATAAATATCTATCCTAACATGGAAAATTATTGCCATACTATCACAAAAGTTGGTCGTGTTCGGAAAGTCTTTGGATTAATTTAAAAAAAAAAGTAGAATAAAATCATTTGTTATCATCAAAATGTTGCAACAAATATAGTATTTGGCCTCTCCAAATAACGTCATTAGTTATTTTAAATTATGATTTTTATATACGAAAATTTATTAAAATGAATTAATATGGTATATTATATGTTATGCTCTTTTTGAATATAGTATGGTATTTGTTCTATATGGAATTTGAGATGAAAAATAAATTAATATTTTTTATTCTAGTGCTTGATGAAGCATTGAAGCACATGCGACCATTTGATGTGGCAGAACAAAAGCAAGATCCCATCTTTTGGATGATAATCCCACATGCCTATATTTTAAACATAAAATACAATACTTAAATATGTTATTAATAAAATATGGACACTCTCGATACAACTGCCATTGAATGGGTATGTGGAGTCTCTGTTTGAAAATCTAAATCTTCTTCATCTACTATTTAAAGTTTCTAAATATTAAAAATATTTCATCAAATTAAATTAAATCTATTTTGTTATTATATTAATAAATTAGTAATGTAAGCAGTGTACCTTAAATTTTGACAAAAAAAAAAAAAGACAGTGTACTTTAAATATGTTCAATCAAAAATAAATATATTTTTTTTATTATGAAACTGGTTTTAGATTTAAAGTACGTTAAATATGTATTGTGATTTTTTAAATAGATTATATGTTTTAATAATATAAAAACACATTATGAACTAAAAACTTACCATTTTTAAAAAAATATGATAAATTATTTACTTTTCATCATTTTAAGTCTATATAACGTAAATAACACTATTTCATTCGGGATCGAATATCTGTATCTACCATAATATAGGAATTGCGTGCTATTATACATGAATTAGCTATTAGACTGGTTTGTTGTGTCTCAAATGATAACATAAAAGAATTATTTACATTTAAACGGTAATACATATGTGCATAGTGTAAAATATAATTTAGCTTATTTACTATGATATTAAAGACAGAAAGATTAGCACAAAAGGTAATTTGGTATTGGAAGAGAAGTGTGTGATTCGGTGGTTGCCATTTTTATGGTTTTTTTTTTTTTGTTAAAAAATTTGTATCAAACTTGATCATCTGAAAAGAATTTATTTTTTTAAATAAAATTTGAGTTATTTGGTTAGTCTGCTGGGATCCAAAACAATAAAACTAAAAGAAAGTATGCTGTTTTTGGCTCTGTTCGTTTCCTTATCTGGATGATGTATCTAGATATCTCATCTAGATACGTTTTTCAGATGCAGTATCCAGATGACGTTTGTTTATGTTTTCGACTTTGTATCTTGATACTGCATCTAGATACAATTATGTTTGTTTGTGTATTGACATTAGCATCTAGATACATTTAAATACTAAATTAATCAAATTACTAAAATGATATTTTTTGCGAGAAAACGCGTTTCCACATTTTTTTGCACGAAAAAACGCGTTTCCATGTTTTTTTCGAATACACGTTTTTAACAAGGAAATGAGTTTTTACGTTTTTGGAGGGAAAACGGGTTTTCGCGTTTTTGGTGGGAAAATGAGTTTTCTCATTTCTGACGGAAAAATGAGTTCCCGCGTTTTGATGGGAAAACGCGTTTTTAACGGGAAAACGCGTTTATAACGGGAAAACAGGTTTCTGTGTTTTTGGCGACAAAACGTATTTCCGTGTCTATGGCGGGAAAATGCGTTTTTGGGTTTTTGGCGGAAAAATGCGAAAACGCTTTTCGCATTTTTGAAGGGAAAACGCGTTTCTGCGCTTTTGGCGAAAAAATGCGTTTTCGCGTTTTTTGGAGGGAAAATGTGTTTTCGCGTTTTTTGGAGGGAAAATGGGTTTTCGCGTTTTTGGCAGGAAAATGCGTTTTCGCGTTTTTGGCGGGAAAACATGTTTTCGTGTTTTTGGTGGGAAAACGCGTTTTTGGCGGGAAAACGCGTTTCGCATTTTTGGCGGGGAAACACGTTTCCACACTTTTGGCGAGAAAACGTGTTTTCGGCGGGAAAATGTGTTTTCGCGTTTTTGGCGGACAAATGCGTTTTCGTGTTTTTGGTGGAAAAATGCGTTTTTGGCGAAAAAATGCGTTTTTGGCGAAAAATGCGTTTTTACGTTTTTTGAGAGAATATCGGTTTCTGCGTTTCTGGCGACAAAACGTGTTTTCGCATTTTAGCGGAAAAATGCGTTTTTGCTTTTTTGGTGGGAAAATACCCTTCGCATTTTTGGCAGGAAAATACGTTTTCGCGCTTTTGGCGAAAAAACATATTTTCGCATTTTTGGTGGAAAAATGTGTTTTCGCGTTTTTGAAGGAAAAATGCGTTTTTTGCGTTTTTAGCGAGAAAATGCATTTCCGCGCTTTTGGCGAAAAAACGTGTTTCCGCGTTTTTGGCAGGAAAATGCGTTTAAGCGTTTTTAACGAAAAACGTGTTTTAACATTTTGGCCTAAACAATGATATTTTATACATTTAAAGTTTTTGGATGAGTTTAGGTTCATCCCAACCCTACTTACAAACTCATCCAAAATATCCAATTATTTTGGATGCATTCTAGATTTGCATCTAGATGCAGGATCCAGCTAAAGTACACAATTACAACTAAACGAACATCATCATGTATTTGTAACTGGATACTGCATCTAGTTAAGGAAACGAAACAGCCCTTTATAGTTTCTTCAGCTCATGTGAAAACATTAAACAAACTAATATAATATTTTATGTTCAAAATGTGATTTGTAAAGTATATACATATTTAAGACAATACCACATACTGACATAGTGTAGAAAGAAGAATTTACGAATGATAAAGAGCAAAAGTGGCTAAAACCATATATAAATTAATAAAAACTATGAATTGAAATGAAATTTATGGTCTAGTGGTTTCTTCTCTTCAAAAAACCACTAAAAACCTCTCCTCCATATTCAAGTTCTTTGTTAAAGAGAGAATACTTAAAAATATTTTCTCTGGTCAACAGCAGTGACTGGACAAAAATAATAATTTAAATATTATGGCATAAATTCATAAAAATCATGGATAAGCATTTTTTATTCGAATTGCTGAATGTTGATTATAAATTAATAGGTTATAGATTGTCTATATAATTAGATATAATAATATAAAAAAACTTCAGGTTTGCATGGTAGATGAATTCTAGACTTGCAAGGGGTTAACTAGTTCTTGGAGATTTTGAAGAAATGGATAACATACTATTTTAAAATTTAGTCTTTATGAGTGGGGGAATTTGATCTAAGAAATTGTTTATGGAGATTATCAAATGAACTCCTTTCACCACTTTTAATGAAACTATTACAGAATGCAAAAAGTCATTCGAAAGGGAAAGGGAAATGTAAGAGATGTCCCATGTGTTTCGACTTTATTATTATTATTATTTTAGGATTTTTGTTTTTGTTTTAGCGTTCAAAGCGGTCACATTTGCCATTCCGTTTAGCGACTTCCTCTTTTTGAAATAATAACCCTCCACTTGGCATTCTTTTCCAATCCACTTGTATTATTGCTACTAGTAAACAATTCTTTCTTATGTAAAAACAATCATATATATAATGTAAAATAGGGGACTTTCATCCAAGTGTACTTAATAGGAAATTAATAGTAGACAGGTGCACAAATTGCTATTGATAGATTTTAAATAGTAAAGAGCAAATATTTCTTCTAAATTTAACTTTCACATCACGTGTATAGACGCGTGAGTTATATCATGATGCATATATACATGATGCTATTTATAAGCGTCATGTCCACAATGATAATGCAATTTACGTTCAGCGTCATCTATATTGTGTCATATCCACGATGCGTATCTACATGATGCTAATTATTAGCGTCATATTCGCGATGCAAGCGTATATCATGCTAGTTATTAGTGTCATGTCCACAATGACAATGTAGTTTGCGTACTACGTCTTATACACAATGTTTATCAATGTCATGTCCACCATGTCTGTGTACAGCATCATGTACATAATTATGATGCAGTTTGCGTACATCGTCATCTGCACTGTGTCATGTCCATGATGCGTGTGTACACGATGTTAATTATCAGCATCATGTCCATAATGATGATGCACTTTGCGTATAATGTCGTCTGCACTATGTCATATCCACTACGCATGTGTACATGATGCTAGTTATTGGCGTTATGTTCACGATTCGTATGTACGATGACATGTATACAAAAACACAATGTAGTAAAAAAAATAAAAAGAAATTTGTTTCATGTCCAAATTAAACAAAACAATTGTTTTGTACTTTATAAATATAGACTTGTTTTGGTCTTTTGGAAGGGTATATTGGTCTTTTTGCTCTCATAAAGCACACCAATATCACCTAAATCTCTTAGAAAAAAAATTAAGTTTGACAAAGTGCACTTGAATACAATTAATTCAGGTAAAATATTCTTATATTATTTTTATTTATTCGTATATTGAGAAAGATTAAAATCCACAAAATACAATCAGAAATTAAATCAACGGTGCTTCGAGCTAACGTCCTTTCTTAGCCATCGGTGGTCGTTGTCTTCACTCGCGCTGTTTTGCTCAGATCTACCGATTCTCACTTTTGGTTGCCTCCTTACTTCGATGCTTCGTTGGTAAGACTTGTTCTGTAGGTGAAGAATCACTTCCAGAATGTTTGAGCCTATGCTCTGATCTTTGTATTGAGTTTTTATTGGCTGGTTTTGCTAAAGGATTGTTTGGGGTTGGTTATACTCTAAGGCTTTAATTGTTGGGTGGTTGTTATGTTAGTTGCTCGCTCTCGCTCGTTGCGCTTTGTGTGTTTGTTTCAAGACTCTTTGGTAGCTCACTTCCTTCATGAAAGAATTTCATGGTCGCTCTCCTTATTTAGCTTCCCATATTTCATCTTTTGGGTACTTCTGCATTCTTGGCGTTTGTCCAGCTCAAGTTTCTTATGATCGTCATATATGACCTTAATTTGAGTTTGGTTTCGGTTTTGGTAATGAGATGGCTTTCTTTATAAATGAGTGAAGCATGATGCAAATTTTCATCCCTACCAGCCATTTTCGCTCTGTTGGACCGGACCGGATTACTGTGTTATTGCTATTGGTTACTAGAGATTTGATTCATAGGCTTTTTTGGTTTGCATTTTATGATTGTTCCTATGTTGGTTTAGTTTGTATTTGATCATTGGGCTCTTGAGGTATTGGTAGACCCGCCGGCTTATGGCTTGTAAACGTGAACCAGTGGTTGTATTCTAGGTTTCTAACTTTAATCCACTTCATGATTGAGAAAAAATGGGACTATTCGTTTTCTAGTCGCTAGCGGTATCGATTAAAATTGTGTTCGTTTGTCAATCGATGGTCCAGCGACTAATCGTAGCGACTAGTCGCTACGACCAGTGATTAAAGATATTAGTCGCCAATTTTTTAGCGTTCTAAAATAGCAACGATTAATCGCAGCGATTATCAAATGATTATAACCAGCGACTGATAATAGTTGCAGCTAATCGCTGCCGCTAGCAACTGGCAAACGACCAACCCCACTATTGTTTTTCAAAACAAAAACTCAATAATAAAAGTTAAAAATAGAGGAAATAAAAACAATTAAAGATTGATGATTCTCATATTAGAAGCTGATCACTATTTTTAGTCCAGAAAATCATTTTAGGAATAAGATATGATTTCATGGACTATTTTATTTGTTTTGTATATCTTATGAAAGTTTTGAATCATAAATTTGTATAGATTAAAACGAGATTATTTTTAACTATTTAAAAATCTCATAATATATATATTGGCATTAAAATATTTTTTGGCTAATACCATCCTAGAGGTTACTTTTAAGGGATTATTACTAATCTACCATAATGGGCCTCGACCTTTTATTATATACCATAATGGACCGAGCTTTTCATTTCTACCATATCGAACAGTAACTTTGGCATGGTCGAAAGAACAATATGACCCTCCGTGTTTAAGCAGCTTTTTGGCGGGAGATGGTTCGGCCATCTAGAAGCATTAAATAGCTTTGATGACGATTTGAAGTGTTTATGTTGAATAAATATTTAATTAATAGGGAATAATTCCATAATTGAGTTTGTAATTACTTTTGACAGAAATTAGCAATTAATTACAAGCTCTTTCGTTAATGTCGAGCTGGTGTGAAGTTGAAGCAGAGGTGCGATTAAGGTAAGTATTGATTGTCGAAAATTATGTTTTTTTGGTAATTTACTTGTAAATAGTTTGCAATGCACGTAAATATAAATAGTTAACTGTTGGTGGACAATGTTAAGCGCAGATGTGGACCAAATTTAAAAAGCTGTGTTTTTGTTGGTAATGTTAAGTGTAGGAACTGTTGTGAGTGGTTATAAAGGCATAACAATGAAATTAGTGTTGGATAATTTGTTTCGTTTACGTTATATTAGTGTATATCCCTTTCAAAACTATCAAAGAAATGTGGATAAGATGATGAGCGAGAACGTTCGGACATGCACTATTAATGTGGTATACCTTGCACATCCTGTGTAATCCATATAATGGGGACTAATGCTAGGGGGAGTAACATAAACAATCGTTTTTTCATATTTCCAAGTAAGATATGCTGGATGACGTTGACAATAACGTTATAATAATTGTTGGGGATTGGGAGTGCTTTGAGTCAAGGACATGGCATTTTCGGGTAGAGAAAAATGTGTTTGCGAGATGTGTCAAACTAAGAGTGGACGAGGATTACTCGAGATAATATGGTGAAATGCTACATGGACGGGAGTTCTGTTTAAGCTACTGAAACCAGAGCGATGATGTGGTTTTCACCCAATGAAGGATGCCGCCAGTTATTGTGGATAAAAATAGTAGTTTGGATATGTTCAAGAAAACAATGTTGGCGAGGGGTGGACTAAATCTATATATGTCCATGAAGGACAAATGTGAGGTGGATGGGGTCGGGAGAGGTTAAACATTTTATGTCCACCTGATAATGAGGCCTCCGAAGGGTTGTCGACTGATGGACTAGATCTAGAAATGTGGAGACTAGCCAAAGTTTCCAAATGTGGTGTGGACAAGCCGGAAAAGAATTAGCAATTTTCTGTCCACCGATGGTGGATAAAGATACAACTGTGAATGAAGATATACAAGTGGGCTTGGGAGGGACTTACGAAGATGATAGCTTCCTCAACAGAGTGGATCAGCTTGAAATGCGGCATCGAGAGTGTGTAAGGATAAATCATACACATAGTTCTGAGTTGGGGAGAGGAGCTTCAGGAAGTAGACATATGGGTGGTACAAGTGGACACAAAATGCATATGGATATGTTGGAAGTTGGACCTACATTTAATTTTTTAGAGGAGGAGAGTAGTAATAAGAGAAGACGACCTGGAAAAAAACATGCAACAAATAGCGAAAGCATGGACATTGGGGGGGGGATATGAGTGAGGATGATGATGATGGTTCATATGATAGTATGGATGAACCATCCGAAAATGATTTCGACTTGATGGGGGAATACATCGATAGCGAATATCCACTGGACTGGGATCCATATGTTGTGGTGTATGCAAATGTGGATAAGGAAGGTCGGGCTCGTGATGGACAGGAATCAGCGTCGGTCGCGGATGAACAAAAATTGGAATGTGAGTGACAATTAATTCGAGAACATGTATCTAACAAGAATATTTAGAATATTTAATGGATTTATTTTTGAATGACTTATTCCCTATTTGTAGGTACTATTGGTGGCAGTGGACACGAAACTATTAGTGGTGGACAAGAAAATATCTGTCATGGGGGACATGCGAACCTTTCGAGAGATGTAGAAGAAGTTAATGGACGTGGACATGATACGACGTACCGTGGAAAGGAAATTATTTGTGTTGGTGGACATGTTACCAACTCGTCATATGGAGAACATGCACCAGGGATGGTTGTACAACATCCTGATGATACGTCGTTGGGTATGGAAAGTGATGCACTACCGAATCAAGATAATGTTAGCAGGATAGAAAGTGATCAGGAAAATATGAGTTTGAAAAAGGGAGGGAATGAAATTCACATTGGGATGACTTTCCTAAATAAGGCTGAACTGCATAAGGCCATTTCAATGTACTCGGTGAAAAGACTATTCAACTTTAAGGTCCAGGCTTCCGATAAAAAAATGGTCATTTATGTATGTTCGGATCCTAAATGTTACTAGAGGGTATACGCAACCATGAAAGAGGGGTCTGAACAAGTGGAGGTTAGGACAGTAACGTTGAATCATACATGTGATGTTAATGCAAGGTCAAAATACGGAAAGAAAGCAACTACTAGCATAGTTGGAGAGTTGTTGAAAGCACAATATGCACTTGGAAAAGTTGGTCATCGGGCTTGTGATGTACCACAAATTGTGTTGACTGATTTTAATGTTACTATATCATATATGAAAGCATGGTATGCGAAGGAAGTGGCTATGCAAAGAGGTAGGGGTAGTGAGGAAGAAAGTTATGAATTTCTTTCTAAATATCTACATCTATTGTCGCTGATAAACCCGGGTACAATATCAAAGGTGAAAACAGTACAAGGAACACTGGAAGGTTCGAAATTGTTCAAATATTTATTTGTTGCATTTAGTGCCTCTGTAGCGGGATACAAGCATTTGAGGAATGTGGTCCTCATAGATGGAACCCAAACGAAAGGAAAATATAAGAGTTATTTGGTAGCAGCAAGCGGGCTAGACGGAAATTAACAGATTTTTCCATTGGCGTTTAGTGTAATCGATGGAGAAAACACAGTAGAATGGACATGGTTTTTCACACAGTTGCAAACATTTGTCCATAACACAAAAGATCTCGTTTTCTTCTTGGACTGACATCAAGCCATATACGCTAGACTAAAGAATGTTTATAAACTAGCAAGACATGGAGCGTGTATTGTGCATCTGGAGAGAAATGTTAAACATAGGTACAAGTGTGAAGGTCTTGCCATAATGGTTTCTAATGCAGCAAGGTCGTACACCATTGGTGATTTTAAGTATTGGTTTGAGAAGGTGCAATAAAGTAACCCTAGTTGTGCTTGATATTTGATAGACATCGATTTGGCTCACTGGATGCTTGCTTACTTCCATAGTATGCGATACAACCTCATGAGTAGCAACATATGCGAATCTACAATGATTGAGTCTATTAGAAAATTGTTGATGAGTTGGTTTTGTGCCTGCAGAAAGATAGCCATGGAAGCTAAGATATGTTGCACCCATGAGATTGAAGATATATAAATTGAACATCTAAAGGATGCAACGGATTGTGCCGTCATTGGAGCTTCACCAACTATTTACCAAGTGAATGATGGAAGTGGTTGTATCTTCATTGTATATTTAGAGAGGAAAACTTGCACATGCCGAGTGTTCAACGTGTTGCTTGTACCATGTTGCCATGCTTTAGCTGTTGTTGGTATTAGAAACATCGATATATACTATTTAGTTGGTAAATGTTACTCGGTTAATGAATGGTTGAAACTATGGACATAAATAATAATGTCCCGGCACGAGAAAAAGACATTGATATGCCTAGAACTTTGGTGGACGAACATACAAACCCCCCGAGAACCAAAAGGGGGGCGGGCAGGCCAAAGACCGTTAGGATCCCATCGCAAGGAGAGCAACATGTAAGTTACATAAAGAATTTTTAAAATGTGAAACCATTAATTCCATGCCGGAAATGACTCATTTTTTCACTGTGCCATATCCAGGGGGCGACACGTGCAGTCCAGAATTACACGGCATGCAAGCTACCAGGACACAATAGGGCAAGTTGCAAGAACCCGCTGTAGAAGTGTAAGGTTATGACTTTAATGCTATAATGGACATTAAAATGTAGGCAAGTAATATAGTTAGTAATGGATTAAAATGGTGAATCTTTGTCCATGTTAGACTAGGATGTTGGTTAGTTGTCCATGGTAGTTGTAATTTGTACTTAAGATTTCCAGGCATGGACATTAATTATGGACAAAATAGGATTTGGGCATATGGACGTTTTTTTTGTTTGTCCATCAGGTATGTAATGTGTAATGCAAGTTTTTGGCAAAGACAAGTAATATTTTTTTGTCATATATCTTATGTCCATGGCATTCATTATGTATATGATGTTCCCTATGTCCATGATGTTCCTTATCTTACGTCGATGATGTTCCGTATGGACAAACAATTTTGGATAATCCTCTCAGATGGACAAAAATGTTCGATACATATTGTTGTCCAAAACGTAAACAGTTTTGAATAAAATGTGTAATGCAAGTTTGTAGCAAAGACAATCAATAATTTGGTGTCACATAAATTATGTCCATGATGTGTAGTCTCGGCATACTCCGATACATGTATTATGTCCAAGATGTTCCTTATCGACTACATACTGGCAATAACGGATATATCAGCGTAATGGTGGACACTAAAAATTGTGGCTTCACGTGTTGTATGTCCATGATGTCGTCTTTTATAACTTCACTACATTTTTGTATCTCTTATGGAAAAAAATGTTCGATAGCTATTGTTGTCCATAACGTATACAGTTTTGAATGAAATTGTTTTTTGTTCAAAAAAAAAGGTGGACACAATGGGATGCATAATTATACATTAAGATAGATAGGCATCCACATTACATAAGAAGTGGCAAACGGAAAACTTAGCTACGACCATTAAGAGTGGGCGCACATACTATTATTAGTTCGCATACGTAAGTTGATTTCATCCATCACCACTAATATTCTTTCCAAAGCTTGAAAACGCACAATCGTAATAAGCATTTCGGGCATCTTCCATATGGAGGGCTTCCGTAACAACAATACATATTTGTAGTCGGTATGTATTTCTTAAGGAGCTTTGCCGTGGAGATCTTTTTACAAATGTTCATTTTGGATATATAGCAGAAGTCGGAAACAACTTTCTCGATTAAACATCTGATGTACTCCGATGATGGTGAGGCCGATAAGAATCTCACCAATTTCTCGGTTCCATATTTGACTCTTCTGTCACAGTATAGGAGTATAGCTCCTAAAAGATTGATTTTCAATGAAGTAATTGGTGCATGTGTTAGGTCTAGTAACTCAATGGCGTTATCAACTTGTCCTTCGTAAGCTACAAGACGTAACCCCCCCCCCCCAAGTAGCATATTGTTTTGTTTCCGGTTTTTGCACACCGTGAAATGCTGAAATTTGGACCTGGTAGCTGCAAGATGTGGGAAGGTTTCAATCATATGCAAAGATGAAGTCCTCAAAACACGGGGGTGCAACGCCAGTGTTATGTCATCTTGCCCACTAGCGATTAGAGGGCCTAGGTGTTGGAAACCATACATCCCAACTAGTCCTACAATTGATAGTTTCACTTCAAAGGGTAGAGATGATAAGTAGAAATCCCCCATGAATGTGTAGGAGAGTAGAAATGAGTTAGTGTACTAATGTTGAGTAGGGCTGGGCATATAAACTGAAACCCAAAATCTGAACCGAAACCGAACCGAATAAACCGAAACCGAATCGTTCTTCCAAATAACCCGAACGGTTCCTATATATCTCAACC